>VUYV01000062.1:4193135-4207057 GCA_008711295.1 Anarhynchus alexandrinus | reverse complement strand
CTGGAAAAGGAAACCTCGTTTGGTTTTTCTGTTTTACAGGGAGGCTTTTCACTGGAGATTGGGGTTTTTTGGGGGGGGGTTGGGTTGGGTTTTTTTTTTCCCCAATGTAGAGAGAAACATTGCTCTAGACCAGCATCTGTTTTAAGTTAGTTTTTGCCATAGTAAAAAAACTTCATTCATTACATGGACAAATTGCTGATATCCAAATATTTTATTTGATTAATTGACTGAAGGCAAACTTTTTCTTCAAAATACTGCAGTTTTTCTTTAAAAGGAATACTACAAAGTGTGAGTGGATTTTGAGTAATCAGAATGTGGTTTAGCAAAACAAAGTTTCCATACTTTTATTCACGTATTTATCGCATGCAGAGTATGGTTTACGGAGACTCTCTGTAATCGTAATTCATATAAATACGAATTTTATTTTGTGTAACACCTCTAAAGTAACCACTTTTCTTGCCGTTTGAATCTTTCTCCATTAGACACTTAATTTCCACTTTGTTTTTCGATCCGAGTCGCTGTGACTCTTTGAAAAGCATGAAATCTCTAAATTACAGAATGCGAGCGCTCTGCTTTCAGCCCCTGATGCCGGGGAAACTATCTGAATACACGAAATTAGAAAAACATACACAGAATAGTTGTTTAAAATTCACAGCTGTCAACATCGAGCGTTTTGTGGAAGAGAAAGAATGTACGAAACATTGAGTTAACCAACTCGCTGCAGATGGATTGGCTCTCCCCGGCTTCTCCCCGGGCATTGTCTGCGGGCGGTTGTGCGGGGATCATTTGCATGGCAGCACAAAGGTCCTCTGTTGGAGACCCTGCCCAGCATCTCCCCAGGCTTGGCCTTTAAAGGGGCCTTCCTGGACACGGTGGCCGACTTTTCCCTCCCGCCGCTCTTTAGGAACCGACCGAAATCTGGGGTTTTAACGGAGCGTTGCAGCACCAAGTGGGGGTTTCAGTTTGGGGGGAGCTGGTGGAAGGTGTGGGGGGGCTCTTACTTTAAGGAGTTATTCGAAGAAACGCGGTATCGGAGCAACCGTGGTTGTTCATAAAGTTATTGGGGGTATGCGCGTTGGCAGCTTTTTATTTATGCTCTATGACATGACGGAAATGGCATCGGTGAACATCAAGTATCAGAATATGTAATTTTGTATGCTAATTATAGCCTGAGTTTTCCCACCAACGCTGAGGAAATGCATTATTTATCATTTATTCTGCTTCAGAAGTCATAAAGCACCTTTAAAAACGAACAACTGAATAAAGCTGATTACAGATGTCTCTGAGAATCTGATATATTATAATTAAACTATTAGTGGAAGTATCAGCTATATTTTGTCATAAAATATTATCCTCTAATAATTAATTATGGTTAATTTTTCTTCTTCCTGCCTATTCCAGTAATATTCCGGGGCTTGTATAGCAAAAGGGCTTCTGCAAGGGCTAAATCTAGGGCGCTGGAATTACCTTCTGCGAATCTCAGTCGGGGTAGGAAGTTGTAGCGAAACTTTAGCTCTGTCTTTCTCCGTGTTTTTGCGGAGGCTCCAACTTCTGCTACAATCGCCAAAGGTTTGTCAGCGTTTCCAAAGGGCTCTTTTCAGAGATTTACACCTTGTGGTAGGCTGAAACTTGGCAAACAGGATTGCATGCCTGAAGGGATTTACTGTTTAACATGTCTGAATATTAACATGATTAAGCAAAAATTGGATTACTTTATTAACCATAACTTGATTAAAGGGTGATTAGTCATTTTTATGTTTGAGAATAACAGCCTTCTGCATTGGGTGCTGCAGAAAGGAGTTTTTGCTGCTCTGGGTTTTTTTTTTTTTGCTTGTGTTTAGAGCATATTTAGTGCCCAGCAGCGCATCCTGCACGCGGGGAGCAAAATGAGCGTTCGGATTAGAACCTGATGCACGTATATTTTTTTTAATGCCTATTTCACCCCACGCAAATGAAACCGATCCCAAGAGGTTTTCATATTTCCAAGTTGTAAGATTTGCCTAATATAGATAAATTTACTAAAAGAGAAAAAGCGTTTGCATGAGCGAAGTCTTTTCCTCGGCTTCTCGTTGTTTATGCAAATACCCATGAACATCCGCAGCGGCGGCTTTTAAAAGTGCAACGTTGAGAAAGAGCACAGGCTGCTGGTTTGGACTCTGCGCCGGGAAGGTTTTGCGCTAGCTAGTGTTAATTAGACTTGGTACTTGCAGCAATTTACAGTATTAGCCGGGATGCAGAAAAATAGCAGTGTTATCATTTAAGAGTTTTTTTTTTATTTGATGGCAAGATTTGATCTATTCTAGTCCTATTCTGTTTTGCCAAAGATATTTGTGGACTGCCTGGCTCCTAGCTCCGGTGATGTTAAAGGGATGTTTTGCCATTAGCTCAGAGAGCACCAAACTTGTGCACCTTCTCTTGTTTGCCGTGCTGGGAGAGAGAGGTTAATAAAGATCTTCAGAGCCATAGCAAAGCAATAATGAGTAAATACCAAACCTGAAAGGCATTTATTCCCTTAAAATATGAAGTAAAACCACTGCAGTTGAAGCCTAGCGCAACTATTGTTACAGTGGTTAAAAGCAGCCTAATTTAAAATCCCAATTTCAAGAAATAAACAATGAAGCTAAGTAATTTAATAAAAGTAACTGCTGAGAAAGATACAGTATTGATAAATTTTTATCATTACATGTGCCATTGAATTTTAATTAGAATTTAGCTATCTTACATAGTAATTAACTCAAATGAGAATTCTACACAAACTGCGCTAGAAAAGGAGTGTTCATATATGCTAATGACTACTACGCGTGATTAAACATTGAGAAAATAAACTCCAAATGTATGCTAATAAATGGCAAAATTTACTGCATAGAATTAATATCTAACAGAGGAAAGGAGAGATGTTTCAAAGCACAGGTAAATCGTATAAGTCAGCACATTACGTGTTGAAACTTAGGGCCCCGCAAATGGTGTCACTGCAGTCGCTCCCTCCGCTGAGATCGTGGAGCACCTTCCTACCAGGAGTTTGGAAAGCTGAGCTCTAAGGAAATGACCTGACCTTGGAAAATACCATTTTATTTTGTATTTCCCACTTCAGTATTGTCTATAACATTTAATCAGGTGCTATACATAATTCCCCCCAAAAAAGATCTGTTGTCTTAGTCCTGAATCTTTGGTATGTTTCGGATGGATTCCAAGAAATGTAGAGCTAAAACTAATCTATTCACATCCTGGCTTATTATTATAGGCGGCACTGTCAGATCCTGATTAATTAAACTGATTATTTAGCCATGTTGGTCTAGACCTGCTATCAGACCTCATTTTTTCCTTTTTTTTTTTGGTTTCTTTGTGGGGTTTGTTTTTGTTGTTGTTTGCTGCAGGCTCTCACTAGGGATGGGAAAATCTGATGGGAGAGAGAATTGTCCCCACAAATCTGCTGGATTCTCGCTCAGGGAGAACCAAACTCCGGGCTGTTCAACAGGCAGGAAAAAAGAAAAGTTGCTGTGCAGCAATATCATATATTTGCTTGAAGGAAGAGTTTTGTGAAGCGGAGCAAGGGTGGAATGACTGTTTTCTGATGTATGTTGGACAAGAAAAATTAATCAGCGCATGGTACTTGTTTTGGCTGTGCTTCAGAAGGCATCTCTTGTGATGTCACCTGTAAATAGCCGAGAACTTTGACATCGGCTCTGTGTGAGGCTGTTTAAATAAGTGCCTCATTTATAGAATCCTGCTGCCTGCAAAATGGCTCCAATGGCGTTAGCCCCATGCCTGAGGGGAAAGTTAAATAATGAAACCCCAAAGAGTCTCTAACTGGAGAGCAGGAGCACGGGAGGAAGGGGGAGAGGAGGGAAAGCTGATCTATAACAGCGCAACCTCATCCCGTCTTCTGATTGCACGGGACTCGGAGTTAGAAAAACAGAGCGTAAAGCCACGGAGGTATGAAACTGTTAAATAAACACTGTTGCTGCTTGAAACTGAGCAGGCGATTCTTTGCTGCTGGACATCTTCAGCATTCTGAAAGCATCTGAAATGTTTGATCTTGCTTCCTTAATTATTTGAAGTGAGATTTTTACGGGTTCCGAAGGCCCGCTATGTCGTGCAGTACTGAGGCCCTGCATAACGCTCGCACCTCTACTGCGTGCCTGTCCCTGCCGTGTGTTTGTGTGTACGCGTGGAATTATGGTCGTTTGATATGACTTGGAAAATCTGGTGCTCTATTTCAGATTGTGACGTATAACTCTAGAGAGCTTAAAATCCATTAATATATGTTTGCCATAAGGTACTCTGTTGCACAGTTGTGACTTTGGACACAGAGGAGATGATGCAGAGAGTATTTTAAATGTGCTTTCTTAAATCTAGCCTTTCAGGCCAATGAAATCTTTTCGTTTCGGTCAGGGGGTGCAGTTTGTATGTAAACGTAAATCCCCCACATCCAAAGCAGTGCTGCCCAGTGGGGTTGCAAGTTGTACCCCACCAGTGCCTTCATCACACTGGGTGTTGGTAGCTCTTGTTCGGCACTGGTACTCTGCAATACTCGATGGCGTCCACAGGTTATTGTTGCTACTGAAAATAAAAGAAGAGTTTTCCCAAAATACCCCATGAGCAAGCACATACTGGACGAGTTTACGCATCCTATTGTTATTTGAGCATTCTGATGTTAACCACCAGACAGGACACCCTTTTCCTCCCTAAGATGATCGCTGTGGTTTCGGAGCGGAGTAATAACCATTTATGGCAATACAGTCAGCCGTGGGTCAGACACATTAACCCTGTTTGATTGCCCGGCCAACCAGCAGGGCTGATTCAGCAACGTTTGCCGTCGTGTTGTGGAAGAGGGCTTCTGAGGACTGTTTTGGAAGAAAAAAAAAAAAAGAGCCCAACAGGAATTGCAGCTGCTGACTGGAGCGTGTCAGAGCATCCCATGGTCTTTTGGGGTAGATGAAGGAGAATTAGCACCAGGCAGTTTACTGGAGGCGTGTGTAAACCTGAAGAGGTAGTTCCTGTGTGCTCCACACGGACCTTCAGGAACGCAGGACACTTATTATCCAATTGTTGTTATGGTGAAAGTTCCCTTTCTCAAGAAAATGGTTATGGTTATTTTCTGGCTGCTCCATACCCCAGGAAGAAGGTTCTTGATAACTTTTTGTAAACTCTCTGGGACTTCTGGCCTCACAAATGTAAGGTATCAGTGAGGTGAAGTAACAGTCTTGGTCAGCTGGTCTGTTCTGCATCAGGTCCATCGCTGGCTGAAGGGACGGTGTTCCCAGCAGGGTACAGTGCCTCCTGCTTGCACCAGGGATTGTGTCCCCATGCCTGCTGCATTGAGAGGGAGGTGACTATTAGCTGGTTGCTTTCAACCCTTTCTTGGTCCTCTTGCAGCTCTTTGCTGTTACGTAGATCGGAGTATTTTCCTCGTCTGTACTCTTTATTAAGGAGTGGGGCAGCATTTGCAAATGGAGGAACTGCATTGGGACAGTTACCTGACCCGCAGTTAGAGGAAACGATGGATTCTTTGGGGCAGACAAAACCGGTGGCTTTGACTAGGAGAAGCACGCTTAGCAGAGGTTTTCTATTAGAAGACGACCTAAATTTGATAGCTTCTAAAGGGAGTAGCTGTCTCTGTGTGTGATGTCATATGGCAGTACCTGTTACTGGGTGTGATTTTGCTGGTTTGTTTCTTTCTTGCACGCCAAAGCATTCGTTTGGAACCGTCCTGTTGAGTTATTGACTCTGGTGCATCGTAAGGTGTGTAGCCATCATTTCTCAGTTAACACGCATGTTTACGTTGGTAGTTATACTTGAAACTTGAGACAGCTCTAAACAGAGTTGGTTGAGCAACATAGGTATAGTGCTCTGCATTCATAGGGTGGTTTAAACTGATTTTCTGCAAAAAAAAGCCTCTAGGGTTGGTAGATTTGAAGATTTTTTTAAAAAGAGATATTTATACATACATGTATAAAACCATGTAGATATAAATTTTACTCCAAGGCCAGTGCCTTTTGTTAAAGCTCTGAATGTAGCTCATGTACNAATTTTACTCCAAGGCCAGTGCCTTTTGTTTTCATTTGCTATTGTTAAAGCTCTGAATGTAGCTCATGAATGTTCACGCCACGGAACTTTGGGCAGCTCAGGTGCTGGCAGCGGGGCGGCCGCAGCAGCTCGGCGCAGGCTCCTCACCCACCGCCGCAGCCTGCCTGCGGCCCCGTGCTGCGCCGTGCCCTCATCGAGGGTTTAAAGCTCACTTGCTGTCCCTTTCCATACGCTCTGCTGCACGGACACTTTTAAACAATCTTACTTTTAGTTTGGAGAACAGTATTCAGCGTGTGTGACTAAGAACAGTATATTTTTGACCCCGTACATTATAGCACTAACGCTTACTTCCCTTAGCACCACCTTTATCTGCATTGCTTAACAAAGTCTTAGTTAACTTGTTAAGTAGATTTACAAAAAAAAAAAATTACGGATCCTTCTTGTTTTGTTGTACAAAGCTTGTAGTTAGATCAGGCTCATCCTTTGGGATAGGTTTTTGATTGTCTAATACGGGCAGCTCACTGGTCTTGCTTAAAATTATGTACTTCAAATAGACATGTTCAAAACATACTTTACAGACATGATTAAATGTTAAAATATCTTTTTTTTATAAATTAAATGCAGGTCCATGGAAATTTTACTCACATTTCTATTGTTCTTAGTACAATTTCTGACTGACTGAATTCGTTAGTGGTTTCTGACAAAGACTTCAAATCAAGACTAACACCAGATTCCTAAATGTGTCAAACAACTGTTGCTGAAGATGAACTCTTTTGCAGAAGGCGTTCTGCTTTCGTTTGTTTTTCTTAAACTAGAATGAAATCTCTTCCATTTTAATTTATTGATATGCTAAAAAAAGCATTTATTTGCCTCGGTTTCCCCTGCCATGAAGACAAAAGGTTTAGCAGTGCAAGACCGTAGTAGCCCACTATCTGAAGTTTCGTGCTCTGTAAGCCATAGAGTACGAGTGTGTTCTTGCCAAATGGCTTCAGAATGACAGTTTACAAGCATCAGGTGAAGTAATCAAAATGTTATAGTGTATATTTGCTACAAATGGAAATATATCAAGTATCTTTAATTGTGTTGTTTGCAATTACAGTAACCCAGGACAATCTTCTCTGGATGTTATTGTCTGAACATTTTGAGTAACGCTATAATAATATTTATTTTTGTTTTATGTGATGAACAACAGTCTTAAAACTAATTCTGGTGAATTAAGAGTTGTATTTCTGGGGACCTAGCTCCTACTATTTGACTGCTGTTGTAAAACTTTATTAGGCAATACATCTGACCTCAAATTGGAAATTTGTGTTGGAACCAGTTTAGGAAATCATTATAGCTCTGTTGTTAATTTTATATTTGTCTAATAAAACACAGCAGGAACTGCATGACATGTGCTAATGCAACTGATGCTAGCTGCTAGACGTGGTTTTAACTACTGGTTTCTACCTCATACAGGCACACAGGATAGGAGGAAACTAAACACAAATTGGTAACAGGGATTACTTTTTTTTGCTGCCAAATTGCTGTTCTATAGTTTAGGGCTACTTCTAGGGAGGAGGTCAATGTTAATATTACCAAATATATATTTGTAAAGAAAAATATGTGTCACCACGATGTTAAAGATACAGATGGGGTGAGAATACGATGTTGTTTACCAGACTGAATTAGGAGCATCTTTAAGTTCCTAATTATGTTACCTGACCAGATGACTGTTCTGTCTAGTTTTTGGGAACGAGCATGTTAAAAATGGGATAAAGGAAGATTGGCTAATGTGAATGCAGTTACAGAAATAGAAATGGCATTATCTGAAGCGAGAAGAAAACTTGAAGGCTGAATATCATCAAATTGACTGTGCCAGAGAAGCCCCATGCCTAAACACAGAATGAACTGGTACGTCACATGGCAGATGTGGTAACAGAGGTTTCTGAGTTATATCACACGGAGAGGCCACTAGTATAAATACAGAATATGAAAAATAGTATCAGTATTTAAAAATGTAGGAGAGGAGTAGAAGGGATTTGAGAAATCACAGGTTTTTGAGTCAGATCTCAGTAGTAAACCAGTTTAAAAAAAAAGTTGGAAAGAAAGTGTAACTGAAGGTATTAAATTAAATGCAAAGTAGGCTAGCATGAGTTCATCCGCGGTAGGCAGTGCCAACCTAACCTGATCTTTTTTTGGTTTTGTTTGTTTTTTTTTTAATAAGGTAACTGTTTTTTCTATTTACTTTTGCGCACAAAGAAAATGTAGCAGATCCGAGCTGTCTGCAATTCAGTAAAGCATAGTATGTTGTGCCTTGAGAAGCATGGGGTTAAGCTGGTGAGGATGAGAAACGGTACAGGCTCTGTAAGGTGGGCAAAGAATAGATTGATGAGGGGGATGGAGAACACTGCTCCACTCCAGTACCGGAGATCTCCAGCCATATGATGAGTGGGATGGGAAGAGTAACACCGTGCAGGCCCTGTTAGCCTCGTGCTGCACGTACAAATTGTCAGTATTGACTACCTTTGCCCTTTTCTTTAGCATGGTGTCCAGCCCCGTTCAGGTAGAACAGTGAACCATGATTTTTCTCTTTTATGGGTGTTAAATACAAAAAAGACGTACTATACATGTATTGACCTCCGGTTATGTATGGCTTATCCTGAGCCATATCTTTATTGCTTCTTGTCCAGACTGTCGTCACTCTCATTTTAAGAGCCTTCTGGCAGCATGTGGCGTGAGTGTTGGTTGGCTGCCATATTGATCGCGAGAAAGAAAATTTACATTCGCATATTCACGGTTTGCTGCCTGCTTTCTTTGCATTACCCCTTTGTGCGTGCTCAGCACTTCTGAACACCAAGGCCGTCTTCATTCCTTCGTTCCTTCATTCAGTCATTTGTTTTACAGATCTAGAAGGGCAAGTAAAGGTACAAAGCACTAGCCACGCTGGATACGGTCTTTGTAGAACTTTGGTCCATTTGAAATGAGTAATTTTGGCCCCGATGAATGAATGCTCAAGCTTGGCAGTAGAAGAAACATGGACTCTAGTCTCATTTTAGCCCTCCCAGGGTCAGTAGGCAGTATTAACAGGGCTCGTTTAATTTATGTTACTTATTAGAAGGCTTTCTTTTCCTTGTTGGTGCTTAGAAAATGGAGACATCATCACTGAATTAAGAGTGTTGGAAAGAATGCTCCATAAAAATTTCAGCTGTTTTTAAAATTTTGACTCATTTGTTTTTCATTTGTTCAGATTTAATTCTATTTTTAAAAAGCTTGGTCTTTACACAAAGAAAAAGGAAGGGAGGAGGGAGAAGTGTACATTGACATACTAAGTGAAAAACCTCAAGAAAAATTACAGTAAATTAAAATTTATTTCCCAAGGGATAGAACATATTTCAGTGGGATGAAGGAAGAAACTAATAGACTTTCTATGAAGAGCCATTTTTATTTAAAGAATAAGCTTTCAGGCAAATATAATTCTGCGGCCTCCTGAGGATAGCCTTTTTTTCTTGTTAGGAATAATACCAATTAAAAAGTGAACAATTAAAAGCACTGGAAGTTTGTCAGCGTACGTTTTCCATGGAGCTGTGCTTTCTATCATGCTGTGGCTTGCTCAACATGCTTTGTGCTGCCGGTATGCTCTGTGCTTCCAGTCTGCAGACAGTAATTAGTTAACGCTGCCAAACATAAACGAATTGTGTCTGCTAATCTAAAGTACTTGCTAACAAATCAAACCTTTTGGGGGTATATTTTACAATCTTTAAAGGATGCAATTTCACATTTTGGTCTCTTCTCACCTGTTGCTTTCTCGCTGGATACCTCTGTTGGAGGAGGTGAAGGGTTTTGTGTTTAACTCCAAATAATATCAATGGTCTCGCGCAGCACACTCGGACTAACAGCACGACTGAGAAGACAGTGCTGCAGCGCACGTGTGGAAGTGAGCAGACAAGTGAAGAGAAGAACTTAAAACAGCTTTGCTGCTAAAGAAGATGTAGACCGAAATGATACCCTAAGGAAAAGGCAGGGTTTGCAGGGAGAAGTAATCACGGACTGAGTAGAAATTGGTTTTTTCAGGCATTGCAATTTCCCCCACCTCAAAGTCTACTAACTCACACTTTTGCATAGGCGCTAGCGCTCTGTGCTCAGCTCTCTTCAGCACGGGCAGGATGACACTTCGTCCCCTTTAGCCTCTTTTCCTGCTCCACAGGTTGTAATTACTTTCGTCCCCTCAAAGTTTTTGAGTTGATAACAACAATGTAGATATTAGATGAGTAGTCTTTAATCTACCCGAAGCTCCACGTCTGTTGTGTTTCTTGGATCTAATAAAAGGTTCTCTGCTTGAAAGTATGTCCCCCTTTTTAAACAGTATAATTTGTTTTCATAAAGGATGCTATTTCTTCCTTTAAACCTGGTCTCTCTCACTACCATTCTTATCAGGCACCAACTCCCTGATAATGGTATGGACATTAAAACCCATCCTACTTTCTAAAAGACTTTGAACCCACAAAGTCTACAAGACCATTTTATTAAAAAAAAACCCCAAACAACTACCATCTTGCTTGTTTCATCAAGGACTGATAGACACTTCGATATTTTCCAATGGAACAAGCTGAGAATCAGTGATGTTCTGGAGATGTCTCCTGGCTGTTAATGGTGGGCAACAGCTCATGGAAGCTCATATTCTTTGTCATATGAAACCAGATCCCTTTTGGAAATACTCATTACAATAATGACCTCATGGTTTACTTCACAGTTCTATTATTTATCCACCTCATCATATATTCCTTTAAATGTACTTAGGTATATTTTTCTAGCTTGAAGAAATGTGACTGTGTACCGTGAGAGTTTCATTTGGGGTACAGGTAATTATAGGAAATTTACCTCGGTATTTAATTCTTACGTTTAGAGTTCCTTCTGTTTTTAAAGGCAAAGCTACTTGGTCTAATTTATGATGGCAGTGTGGAGCTGTGGGGGTGAAAAAAAAAGACATTTTTGTTTGTTCTAACCACATGGTTCTCAAGTCCTTGAAAATTTCAGTTGCATTGAACATTGAGGGTACCATCATTTTTCATAGATCTCCTTGAAAATCCATTTCTTGGACACAAAAAAATATGATTTCACAATGTTACATGTTTAGAAAGTTAAATGAAAATACTCCGTGGCTAATCTTGACAGTTCTAACTTGGAGAAAAGCCAGTGCCCCAGAACAATGCGTAGCTACTGCGTTTGTAATATGATCCAGAAATCAATACACATGACCAGATTTTCCAGTCCACCACGCTTATTTTGCAAACCCCTCAGAGGTCTGGATGGGAGCATTCCCCATGTCAAGGAGACTCTCTGATGGCCAGAAGCTGGTGAAGATGGTATAGCTGCCTCGTATGCCAGTTGTCTTATCCCCTTGCATTGCCCCAGATCCTCTCCGTGTCTGTGCTTTACTGTGCAGGTGATGCTAGTAGCAGAGATTAAAATGTGGGTCTGTCAGCTTAAACTTCTGAAGCGATAACTAACACTGCGCGCACGTACTTCTCACCTGCAGGAACAGAAATATCTGTAAGTCATGACTGCCCTTCCCTAAGCGATGGTGAGACGGTGCCCCGCCAAGGCACGTAGGTAGGGGCAGAGCAGTTAATTCCCTCGGTAGGGCTTGTCTCCAACCCACCGTGGAGCGTGGTGCAGAGAAGCTCGCACTGGTTTTAACCTGCGCTGCTCTCAGCAGAGCCTGTTAGCTCGTGTGCACCCCTGGCCTGAGGTGGTACATGCTCTTGGTTCCAAGAGAGGAAAAGCTCTTGCGCTGTGTTTAACTGGAGATGTGCCCTGTGGGAAGGGGTAGCGGAGAAGCATCTCCCTGTATTGCGAGGGTTCATTGAAAGCTTGATTTCCTCAGAAAGCTTCACGTGGCTGTTGCGAGCGTTCTTCCGTGCTGGGAATAACCCATATGGATTTCTGTTCCCACATTGCTTTTCAAAGCTGCCACTTTTGGCAGTGAAATCTGCTGACTTTTCTAAACATCTAGCAGCCCAACTGGAAGACCAGAGAGGTGGCTACTGTGCGTGCACAGACATCATATCATGTGAATTTGGGTAACGCTGGATTTGCTGTGCTCACGCAGGTCAAGTGCTCACGTGGACTGTGACAAACCTTCCAGACTGACCAGCGCTGGCAAGTCTGAAGTGTCCCTGTCGTGCTGGCAGCCCTCCTTGCCAGTACGCTGCCTAAAGGTATTGGGAAATGTTCTGTTGGAGCTGGAGCTTTTGTGTGAGAGACGATATTTTATAGAACGACAACGCATTTGGGAGAAGCGCTCTTGCAGAATTTAGCTCTGCTTTTTTCATTTGCTTGTCTAGACAGCCAGGGTACTTTGCTCTGGACTGCGCAGTTTTGATGGATTTTAATCCCCAAGCTATTTTTGATTCCTGGTCACATTTGTGACATATACAGTCTTAACTTTTTTTTCCCCTCCTTCAAGATGCATGCATCCATAGACTTGAATGGGTGTAGGAAAGATAAATGGCTAAGGGAAAAGGAAATTAGTCTGAATGTTCTTAGAGCAGGAGCAAGGAGACTGTACGAAGGCAGACTGTGTGACAGAGATAAAAACTAAATGAAAATTAAGGCTCAAGAGGAGGCCTGGCTGATGGGGGGGAAGGAAGTCCAAATATTTTTAGATAATACCCAAAAGATGAAATGTAAAAAATGCTCCATTAAATCCCATTTCCCCCTTACTTTGATATTTTAATTTCCCATTTCACTTTCTTTAAGAATTTCCTTCTCCCATTGCAATGATACTCGCTCTCTAGTGAAAACCTACTGTTGCAAATCATTTTTCCAAAGACCCATCCTTTAGCCTTTAGTATTTGGTGTCTACCCATTCCGATTTTGATACCTATCAGAATACAGAGCTGACAGAAGGGTTCACTTCGCTTTGTAAGTTTGTAGCTGGAGGTTCAGATGTGGGCAGTCGAAAACAGCGAGAGGAATGTGTTCTTCAGAAATATAATGGCAAAACTGGGATGTACAAAATGCAGACATGCTTGACATCATCATGGGGAACTTCAGTGTCTCTACGAACAGCTCCAGTTGTTTAATTATTTTCATTTTGTTGCAAGTTTCTTATATGTAATGATAATTTGTCCACTCAGATTTATGTTATTGCAGGCTTCAGTCCAGCAAAGCACTTAAGCACTCGATTAACTTTAAGCACATAAGTAGTCCCATTGCTGGATTGGGGCCATAATAAAGGAAAAGAACGTTTCAGGAGAAATTGCGCTTTTGGGGGGTTTGTTTTTTGTTTTGTTTAAAGTGTCAACAGCGCAGTTTATTTAGCTGCCTTTTAGACGGTAATCTTATTAGCAAAATTGGCAGGATTAAGAGGCTATTAAACAAAATCTGTGTGTTTTCACATCAGTTAAAATCTGTACTGTATTCCCTTGGAATACAACGATTCTGTTGTGCAATAACTGGATTTTAATGTAACCAAGTCACTTAAGATTGCATTAAAATACATTTATTAAATTACTTGGCTGCTTTAGACCGGTGGGTTGGAAGTTAGAAATGCAGAGTGGCTTTTCTGACTTTGAAAGACTGTTTTTGTAGGATTTCTTGCAACTTTTCTTCATCAATCAAACTACCTTTGTTTACCAAGCAACATGTAGTCAGTGTTAATTTTATGGATGTTCTGCGGGGTCCAGAACGAAGCCATCTGTCCCCAAAGGTGGCCGGGGTAAGCAGTCTGTCTGTCATGTTGGTCTGCTCCAGCCAGTGGATGTCGTCAAAATTTGGTTGCTTTGTAGTCTTATTGCAGGCAGGAAACGCACCGCGGCAGTTCTGTTCCTCTACTTTCTGCCCCTTATCACTTTCAGGTACACATTTTTACCATGAAAAAGCTAGTAATCAACAAAACTTATTTTATTTGT
>VUYV01000062.1:4170329-4193060 GCA_008711295.1 Anarhynchus alexandrinus | reverse complement strand
AAAAAAAAAAAAAAAAAAAAGTCTGCTCTGTCCCCTTAAAAAATAAACAAAACAAAATATCCCCAGGGAAGAAACAGTGTCTCTAATTATGTCATGTACTTATTTGATGGAAAGTTTTCTGATACTAACAGAATAAATAACCTGTTTGCTCAGAATTCACTCACGAACAAAACAAAACAACATCTCCAGTTTCTGCATATTAGCATTTCTGGCAGTGATTTTCTTTTCAAGTTTGTTAAAATTAAAATACAAAGCTTTATAGATAGGTGCTGCTATGTTTGTGCTACAGATTCATTTACTTTGACAGCTGATGTGTTTGTAACTGTGGTGGAATGGCTTCAGCACTCGGACCTGCTCCTTTGATATACGCAGGTGACTCCTAACATTTAGTGATGGTTGAGGGGGATGGTTTGATGGAAAAAGTTGAACTGTTGCAAAGTAGTTTCTCAGGTCTTCTGAAGTTTTTTATTGAGTGCTTTGATCTTTGTTCTGCAGCTGTAGAAATAACATTGCCTACAATCTGTAGGTGTTCTCTGCGCTTTTTCAACTAATTGTTTTGTGCATCTGACAAGATGCAAATTTACCCAGATCTGTCTACAAAGAGGCTTCTCTCCTGCCTGGTCTTTTTTGTAGTGAGTCAAACAATGTTATTTTTACCCACTTCTAAAAATTGATTCTGAGCATATCTTTTGACATGCTTGCTTGCCTTCCCCACTCCCAGATGTCACCAGCTCCCTGCCTGTGTTACAACATCCATCCTGGCTGGCACGCGGGGCTGAACCGGGAAGGAGGAGAACAGCTTGAGATGGAAAACAGCATTCCAAAGTAGGGAAGTCCCCTGTCTGTACAGCGGACACTGAGTGTCACATACCGATCATCCACTTCTTATGCCGTGATTTACATGCTGATGGGCACAGCCTTTTAATTACATGGGCATACTCAGTCTACATTTTAAACTAGACGGCTTTACTAGCAGAGTAGCTGCAGTGGCCTGGAAGCTGGGGAAGGATGGAGGTGGTCAGCTTGAGGTGAGTTCTGCGTTACGATAACTCTTATCTGAGCTAGCTAATTTTAAAAAGTGCCAACATCTCCATACTAGACAATGTAGTTGGTGAGTGTTGAAATGCCCAAAACTAAGGGCATCGGATGCTTCTTCCTCACATACGGACTTAAGGGGTGAATAGCTTCTCAGCCTTCTCAGGTATCATTTTACCTTTTTTATAAGCTGCTCCTCGTGCCCCTAGTACCTTTATACAACTCTGTTATTTGTGAGGAGAATGTTTCTGAATCCTCAGGAGAATCAGAATATCTCATCGCTTTCACATCCAAATTTAATTTAATTGCGTTTCTCAGTTTTTTTGAAGGTGCTGGATCCTTTTCAGTAATCCTCTCACCTAACACAGCTAAATTTCCACTTGAATTTGATGTGAAAAATGCTTGAATAAGGAGTACCGTGAAGACTCAGTTCTCATCCTTCCATGTCGTTAATAGTTATTAACTTGATTTCCAAAAGTGCTGAGCACCTAAAGCTCTTAGGAGAGATTAGCGCAGAAACTGCTGATGCTAAATTCCTCCTCTGGAGAGTACACAGTACCTCAAAGTCACTGAGAGGGGCTGGGGGTGAGGAAAGCCACTTCCACGCTACGCTCCCCCTCCAAACTGCTCAGTGGCGTGAAGAGAGATATAAGGGCCGTGCGCAGAGCAGCTGTGATTTCTTGCATATTGAGAAATCTGCAAAAGGGCCGTGGCTCAGGCAGGGCGGCTGCTATCACTGATGGTACTGCATGCTTCCGTGCACACCGTTTGGAGCTTGGTGACTCCTCAGCTGGTATTCACGGTAGATCATAGCAGAGCATGATATTTAGGGGTTAGGTTGTGCATCTGTTTCTTTAAAAAATAGGATATACAAAACCATGATGTGACACTGAAGAGAAATATCCCAGAATAGAGGAAGTTTTCAAATGTGTAGCATTTGCTATTGGTACGTTCTTCATTAAATATCAATTTTAAAACTACTGGGTTTGGATGTTTAATAATGGCCATTGCTGCTTAGAGCCTGTAGCCTGTAAAAGATTCATAGCCCTTTTCTGGAGGCTTGATGACATGGTGGGACTGGTGGAATCCTGGCCCTGGTGAAATAAATGAACAAAACTCAGACTGGCTTCATTTAGATCACAAAATTCACCTTGAATTCAGCAGTGGCAGAAGTTTAGTGTATGTCATGGACTAGCTAAAACAGAAAAACCAACCTGTTCTACTTCAGTCAACTTTCAAATTCTGTGCTCGCTTTCCCTGCCTTTTTGTTGCTTGCTGTTGTTATATATTTAGCTAGTCATAAATTGGACCCATAAATAACTGCACCCCAAATTAAGTTCATTTCCAAATGATTTTCATATAACTTTCATCAGAAATGAAATTTTCATAAGCTTGTTACAATGTAAAATATGCTCACATAAATAAGCGTGAACATATGTACTCATGCGTGTGTCTGTGCGTATATATGCATAAAAGTATATAATGAATCTAGATATTAGTTTTGTTTCTTGGAAAAGAATGTCACAATATATTCAAGATGCAGTAATGTATTACTTTTCTTATTGCTTTAAAAAGCCTTGAATTCTTGTAGAATATGGTTTAGTGGGTCAAACATCCCCTTTCCTCTCATTTATCAGCCTTTTGATCTTGTGTCAGTTCTAAATGTTGGCATGCTTAGGCCGTAACAGTGTGCTGCAAGATCACAAAAAGGCATAGTTATATCTTTAAAAACTTATGGGCATCCTGGTGCTACATCCCAGCATAGCTTAGCAGATGTGGTATTAAGTTCCCCTAAGTCTTCACTACCCCTTTGTCTATTATTTTTTTTATAGTTTTGTTCTGCATTCCTTCCACTCAACCTCAAGTAGATGGAAGCCTGTTAGTTTATTACTTACATATGTCTGCACCCTTTTACCTCAGCAGGGAAAGACAAAATATTGAGGAGGACTGTAGGTTTGGGATGGTCAACTAATCCTTCCCCACCTTGAACTAATCGCCAGGCTGATGTGTTATTGTGCTGAGCTCTGTTCTTCAGTGCATTGCCAGTGGGGTTTCAATTTGTAGAAGCATAAACAGATACTAAAGTAAAAAGAATGGTGCAGTGATTTGTTAGCAGAGTTCAGATCAAATTATCGCAGTGGTCCCCTGCTGACAGTCCTAACAATTACCTCCTTTTTCTTGGTCTTTCAAATGTTTTCTGTTTCATTTACGTCTTGGTAAATAGTGTGTTTCTCACTGTGTTTTATTTATTTACCTACTAAACGGAAAGGAGTTGAACCTTCAGCTCTCATTCAACTGTCTGAATTTCAATATATTTTGTCCTAACTCAGATGCGTTAATAAGTTGTTGGTTTGGGTTTTTTGCCTTTTAAAAGAATACCAGCAACGTAACTAAAAATGGTTTCAGCTCTGTAGTGCATACCTGCTTTTAAAAAATTTTCTACCTCTTTTATAACTTTAATCATGAGAGTGTAGATCTTACTGAAATTTAAAAACTTTTGAGAAGAGCAGCTGCTAAATAGGAAATGAAGAGAATTTTGTATACATTAAGCCAATGTTAAGAATTTAAAGCCTTTGAGTCCTATTTTGAAATCAAACTGGGTGTGTGTCAGTAGATATTATTCCCTTTTTGTGGAATATAGTCAGTCGATGTTCTGTACAGGTTGTCTGGAATTAACTTCAACATTTGTTTCCACTCTTTTTCTTCCCTTCCCTATTTTCAACTCTTGACTTTCACTCTTGCGTAGTTACATTTGTCTGCTTCTTACAATTCTAGGGGGACTGATTTATCATCATTTGCTAACATATCTGTCTCAAAATCCGAGCTTTGATCAGCTTGTATTTTATAACTTACATCTGTTCTATGTTTAACCTTTTGTAATGCTGTTTCTCAAAAATATTATCTAGTATAACAAAAGAATCACGTTAGTCTAAGCGTTCTGTTAAACCTAAAGAAAGAAAATCCTACATACCTGTCTATTTTGCCATATTTTTGTTACTGTTTCATAATCTCTTTTTCATGAAGTCTATAAATCTGCCACACTAACTTTTTTCCTGTGATTGCTGCCGAACTATAAACTCCATCTTCCTGTTCTTTCTCTACCCCTTTTTTTTTCCCCGCAATTACAGCTTGTTGTGCTTCACAGCATCCCTACTGCCAGCATCGCTGCTCTGGCCTATCTGCTGCTGCAGGATCCAGCTCTGGCTTCCAAAAAACTGAATGTGATGACTAAAAGTACTCCCATAGTGGGCTGCAGGGGACAGGAGAGAGTTTCTTGGTTTTGAATAAAACCGGACTGCAAATTCTGTCTGGGACTAACTCGCTGACATTAATCCTCCCGCAAAGATGAGTCCTTGAAGTGAGACATATGGATAGTAGGTTTGGTGAAGCACTGAGACAGATCTGTATATTCTGTTCCTACCTAATTTGTCTTCGAGTAAGGCGGTTTCGTTTGAAAGGACTTACCTCCAGACTGACTTTGTCTTGGGTCAGACTGAGTAACGCTGGGACAAGACTCAGAGATGCGTGAACAAGACTAAGACCTTTAGAAAGTTGTAAGCTGTTTCCCAGGTTATAAATAAATGAACTTTGCCTAGCACTGATCCGGCTGTTAACACTGCTGAAATAATAAAACATTTCTGCTCAGGACTTTTTTCGCTTGCTATTTTCCCATCCTCAGAGGTAAGGGGGGAAGTCAGCTCTACTTTGCTTCACTTTTTGAGGGTAACGTAGCCATCATATAAGGGCCATCAGGAAGGTAACACTGCTCCGTGGTCCTCAGGGAGAAACGCTGCTGATGTCGGACTTGTTCTCTGCACTGATGTGGCCACACCAGTTGCCTGAGAATAGCCTCAGCTGTTCTCCAGCGTCTGAGAAGTTTTTGAAGTCCTTAGCGAAACCAGTCCACAGCCACAGATAGTAAACGCACAAACTGCCTGATCCTGACTGTACTGGTGTCTGGATGAATCTGGCTTGAGGACCCATCAGATCAGAGAATAAATCCCCACAAAAATCTAAGTAATTCCAACTCACGTGTCTTTCCAATGCAGTAGAGACTTTTAATACAAATGGAAGTTTTATTGGCATAGGGGCTGAATTCAGCCTTGGCATAAATGGATTTGGGGGATCTATACTTGCTTGTAGCAGCAAATTTTGGCTTCAGGAGTGGAGATATAAAGCACTGAGGAGCTATAAATTTTGAGCCAGCAAGGGCATTACAAAAGGCAGAAGGATAACCGGTATGGCATCACTTCCTTCAAAAAGATTATGAGCTATGGAAAAAAAATTAGTTACTTTTGCTAATAGCTTAGAAAACTTGGGCCAGGTATGTTGAGTGTATTGAATGGGTCAGTGCCAGCAAATACACCTGTGTAGTGATTAATTAGAAACAGCAAACCAAAGCATGGTCTTGCAGATAGAAAGTAGTATACAGTGTAATCAACGTATTTGGAAGATGTTTGGATGAAAGGAAAAAGTGAGATGACACTCAATAACAGGAGCAGCTAGTGAATGAAAGGTGGTGGTAGATCTAGAATAGAAGAGTAACATTTACTGCTCTTTGGCACTTGAGCCACTTCTCAGGAAAGGCATGCAGCACTGTCCCCGTTTGTAAGTACAGGCATGAAGTGGCAAACCCAGGAATTGAATTTACTTTTTCTGGATCCCTTCCAGTACTGTAAACACAGGACTAAAGAGATGGCAGTTGACTATTCCCCCGTACGCAAATTTCGCTAGTAAAAGTCTACATAGTAGATGTTCATCCCATTTCATTTTTTGTCCTGGGAACTCGCAAGACGCTGTTCTGCGTGATTTAATCTCAGAAACTGTTCACTGTTGCCAAAATGTTAAAATTTGTACAGGTAAACTCTTTAATGGAGTTCTTGTTTGCTTCTATATTATTCTTTCTAAGAAGATGTAAATATTGAGATAATTTATACCAGATAGAACAGAAACACACTATTTTCCATTCTCACTTCTCTCTAGTAAGTTCCCTGAAACTAATTCATTTTTTGGTTTTAATGTGCATCAGCCATAGGCAGACCAGAACTTTATGTTCCTCCACAACAACCGCAGTTGACTTGTGGTTTTCATGTTGATTTTTGTTTTGGTAGTATACCTGCATATGCAACTCCTTGATGAAGGCAATATAGAAGTACTGGCTAAAAGTTACAGAATATATTTTTTGCTCAAAGGAGTTCACGAAATGTTTATCTTTGAAAAATGCAGAAGCCTATTAAAGATAAAAAACATAAACAAGTGTAAGGCACTTCTTAAAGCCTTTGACAAAGGTCGCAGGTGTAGGGAGGTCAAAGTGATATCTTGTTCTTCTAAATATTTCAACAGATAGACAGACTTTTGATTGCATTATCTATTAAAAAAATTGCTTTGAACCTTCCGCCAATGCAGACCACTTGTGCTTTCTCAAACCAACAAAGGTTCGGTCAGCAGATAAGAATTTCTGCCCATGGAAGGGCAGCTGCTTTCCTTTCATCTTTCTTCTGGTGTGTATATGAAATGTTTGCTTAGCCTGGCCCTGCTATCATGAGGACTTTTTTTTTTTCTTAATCCTCCCTCTAATTTGAATCCTACACCCAGTCTGCAAATAAGACATGAAGAAAATTTAGATTTCAGTAGTGCAGCATAATCCTGCTGGATGCTGAGTACTTCAGCCCCAGTTCAGCACAATACCTAGCCTTATCTGACTGTGCATATGCTTATCTGTAAGCCTAAACTTGAGCATATGATTAAATGCTCTGATTGATTAGGACTAATGATGCTCACTGAAGTACTAAGCCCTGTGAGAGAAGTTTGTTTTACAGGCAATTTTGCTGCTGTTTTTCTTCTATTGTTACTTCCCACCAGAGGAGGTAATTAAGGAAGTGTTTGTTTTAAGAGCACCAGAGCAATTTCTGTAATTTTTTTTTATCTGATTCTTGAAAATTCACTTGTGACCAGTCTTGTGTTTATTAGTCTTTTATTACATATTTTTCTTCAAAAGCAAACATGATCTCTAGAAATTGTGCCAGTGATATCCAGGTATGTCTTTTCCTTCTCAAGAAGCTTAATCTATGTGCAATGTTAATGAGAAAAATATTAAGACAAAATGCGTAAAATTGCTTTCTAGAAAGGTTCAATCTATATGTAAATGTAGAGTTGAATACAAGAGAACTGGCTAACAGTATCCTGAAGGAAAGATGGTATTCACGCAGACTGGATCATTATAAATGTATGCTTTCAGATGCTGCCTACTTTAACGTTATATGGTTTCCTAATGAGAAAAATTTGTGTTTTGTTTTACTTCCTTCTTACTGTCTCTCAGCCTCTCTCTTTCCCTCTCTTTTCTTTTTAGCCAGCTAAGCCTGGTGGAGTGAGTAGTAGCATGAAAACAGGAAGAAAGTTTGAGTTGGAGGTTGCTGATTTTTGTGTGACACCTGGAAAGGATGAAGTAAGGCAGTAACAGGTCAGCTAATGATTTATGAGATTTTGACTTCCATAGATGTTTAATCTCTTGTCTGCGTGCCGTATTGCTTGAAACAGTGTGGAAATCAAAACTCAAAGAATATGTTTGAACAGGGGAAAAGGCTGTCTTTCCTGCGAAGTTGGCAACCATTGCCTTCACAAATGAGCTTCCCCTGGGCAGGAAACTATGAAGTTCTTCTGTCTGTGTCGTGGAATAAGACAGTGCACTGGTAAGCGCTTTAAGCACTGATTTCTAAATACCCAGTTCAGTAGCATCAGACCAGGAGACAGTAATGAAGGATAACAACTCCTTCCATTTTATCCATGAGGAGAGAGAATTCTTCTGGATGCATTTGTTACGAGCAAAGTGTCTCGTTGTCCTGCCTGTGTCATCCTAACGACCACAGTAAACCTTTTGTGGGACTTTACAAAGAAAGGAATGGAGGGAGTTTGAAGATATGTGAGGGACAAGGCAGCAATCAGACCTTACATTTTCTGAGGGCTGAGGTGATCTTTTTTTTTCCCTAGCAGGATTCCATTAAGTTTTCTTAGCATTAAACTTGCAAGTATTTTAAGCTACTGCAGTCTGGAAGAGGAGCCATGTGCTTTCATGATACTCAAACTTTGATCCTAAGTTGCTGTAAAGCTCCAGTTCAGCAAAATGCTTGTGTGTGCTTGATTTTAAATACATGAATACTTACAGTGACAGAATGGTCAAGAGCAGCATGAAGTCTACTTTGCCTCACAGCTAAGCCAGTATGTAACTTATGAGTATGGTGTATTATCAGTCGAGTGCACCTATTTCTATACAACCCTGCCTTGGAAATGCATTCCCTAGAGTTGCTGGGATTTAAGTGCATACTTAATTTAGGAAGAGCAGGGGAAGAGTGCATATGCTTGATTTATATGCAGTTTATCTTCTGGTGGCCTAAATAATGTCTCACATCCTGATTTAAATTCTTGGGCTGTTTAAATATTTTTCCCCCCAAGACTTGGAGTTTTTCTGGAAACACTGTGTTGTTTCTTTCATAATGCCATTATACTGTGCTTTTCAGATTATTTTTTTTAACATCTATGCATTTAATGAATAATGGCTGAGGTCTTCTTTCCTCATCTTTTATTGATTTGAGGACTTTTTTTGCGCCTTGTGCAGGACTACATGTTTTTGCTTTAATGCCTTGCATATGAAAGTCTATATGTGGTTATGTTCCAGATTTGTGTAAATAATGAAATCTGAACTAGTCGTTTCAATATTGAAAATTTGTATTATTTGAAGACAAAATCACTAGCTCAGAGTTTGGAGGGAATGAAGGTCATCCTGTGTAGAGAACCATGTTCTGTTTGCTGGCGGTCTGATGTCTCAGGATTACAGTCTCTGTGGTAGATGGGCCTGGATTTCTTCACAGGGATAAATTTCAAATAATAGTCCTGATCTGGTACCAGTGGAATCAACAAGAACTTGGTAATTAACTCCAGGCTATGGAGAATCACAAACAGTTGAAAAGTGTAAATTAGGAAACCCAAATATTTTAGAATCAAGTCTCCACAGAACAACAGTATTTCACTGGTTTGGGGTTTTTGGTTTGGCGGGTTTTTTGTGTTTTTTTTTTTTTTTTTTTATTTTTTTCACCATCATTTGGTACCATTAAGCTCTCTCTGTACGGAAGAGAAAAGGTCTGCCATGGGTTTTGCTTATTTTCTTTAACGCTGAATTTTTCATAGGAGAATAAATGTTTTTTTGTCTTAGATTCATCTGTTGTCAAGGCTATCATTAATGACACAGCACGGCTACTATCTGACATGTAAGGGGATTCTGCTGTTTTAGTGTCAACAGCAACTGTAAACCCTTGCAGTCTGATTTCCTGTATTACACAGGTCACAGAATTTGATGAGGGTCACAGGAGGACCCCATAATAGCTCTATGTAGACAGAAGCAAAATACCAAGGGGAAAAATTATCATCCAGAGTATAGGCAACAGCGTGTTGAGATCACGCTGTTGTTTTGATCATTTTACGCATGGTTGTATCAGCAGGTCTGTAGTTCCAGTGATGGCAAACCTCTAGGAAAAGGACTGGTCGAGGGTTCTGTCTCTCAAGTGTTTGTAGCTCTCTTCATCAATCCCGTCCACACGGTGGAACATGGTTCATATTAATCGTGATGGGAAAACATGAAATGCTGCCATTATTGCATCTAGACTTGTTGCATTTACTCACCAAGTCATGCATGCACTCACCAAGTGTTAGTGTTTGAAATAAGTTTAATTTCTGTGATCACAAGACAGCATTTTGTTACTTTTGCAACATTTCCGTTGCTGAGATGCATTCTGATTGCACTGATCAAAGAGTCATTGAGCACTGGGAAGTTCATATTGGCTGTGATTCTGTCTGACGTATTCTGTACGATGTCGTGTCTAACCCTTTGTGATGATTAAACATTCATTTGCACTGACTGGGGTGCCTGACAGTCTTACATCATAAAGCATTTTATTCAGTGCAAATTAGGATTCAGTACGCTCCTCTGTGGGGGATTTTCCCACTAATGACATATGTAAATAGCACTCATTCATTCTAATATTAAGGGGAAAGGTACAGAAGCATGCAGATCTCCTAATGAATCTGTGTTATACCTCAGATGAAAGGAAAACAATGTGTTTTTCAGATGTTAATTTTGTTATCTGCACATACTGTGTTCCCCTCCACTCCCTCAAAGTTGAGATACACAGAATCAGATTTATAGAGCCTTTATGTTCACAAAGACGGTTTGTCAGAGAGGTACCCATGCATGCACGCTTTCCGTAACAATATGGAATCCCTTCCTTCCATGAAGAAAAGGAAGAAATACAGCCATATTATTCAAACGTGAACCCTAATAAATTGGCCCCTTCTTTGTGTGTAAAACTTTTTTCCCTGCTCTTTCTCTAGCAGCATAACACCGAGTTTTAGCTCTCTAACAAAGCCCAATAGCTTCTGCCACTGTGTTATACTTGTATTTTTATGGCAGCGTGCCTGTATGTAATGTAAAAGGGTACTCTTCCTTGAGAGCCGTGCCGGTGTCATCTACTCTGCCATGTTTCGTATTTATTTAATAACGTTACCTCGCTGGGTCTTAAGAAAGCCACAGCAAAAATATTTGAGCCTCAATATTTTATGAATGAGGATGTTTGTTAATTTTCATTCCTGAAGGCCTTTCTTTGGTTTTCTCTTTTCCGTCGGGCTTGGTGGAGGGGAGGAGAGGCGCAGGGCCGCGCCGGCGGGGGCTCTCCTGCAGTGCTGCCGGGGGGGTCCCAGGCCTGCCCCGCCACCGTGGGCCCCGGCTCAGGCCCGGCAGGGCCCTCACGGCCTGGTTGTGCCCTCGGGGCCCGCAGGCGGCCATGTCTCTCTGCTGAAAACCTGTAACCTCTGCGGCCATGGCCGGCACAGCCCACCTCCGCCGGGACAGGGGATGAGAGACCCGGGGGAAGGCTTCGTCCCCCCGGCTGCTGTTTTGTCCCCGAGCGGTTCCTTGCCACTCGCCCGCAGGGCACTTGGCTGATGGGTTCTGGCCCCGCCGTACCTGGGTGGCCCCCATGGCAGCAGGCTGGGCCCCGCGCAGGGCGTTTATAGGGAGCTTTGCGTTATACATGGTGTCTCGTGGCCAAGCTGGCTCCAAACCAGGTCCTCTCCTCATCAAGACTTAATAACATTTCTGTCAAAGTCGGTGGCAAAACTATTTTCGCTTCATTGGGAAAAATGAATTCCCAATTCTCTTAATTACTCTATTCCTCACTGGCTGTGCTAAGACTGCCTTTCAGTAAAAGGAGGAGGAGGAGGACACTCCTGACTATTTATTTCACCTGAAATGGGTTGTCTGTGGCGAGCTTTGGTGCTGCCTTCTTGTGCACTGGAGAAAAGCAATGCATTCGCTTTGGAAAAAAAGATAATTTTTTTCCTTTCTTTTTTTGACCAAGATTTTAAATGTTTGCATTTAAAAAACCCAGCTGTATAATGCTGTTTAACCTCTATAGGCAGAGTAGTTATGAATGTTATTCTTTATTTATTTTTTGCTGTGAGGAATGAGTGGTGTTCCTTCAATTTTGTTTTGAGCTAAACCCGCTGCAGACGTTGGCTCTAAATGGGTCAGGCAGTCATTGAAGTGAACAGTTGGCCGCATTTGTGCTAACTCGAGTCTTTTTGTTTTTTGCTAGAGGAAAAAGAATTCTAATTTCTATCAGTCTAAATTGTGCTGGGCAGCATTATCAGCTGGAAAGACCCCTCTGATTTGACAGGCCCCACTGTATGATGATTAATTACTACTCAGCTTCATTGGACTTTTCTAATTTCCTTTTGCCACTAGCTGTAGGCAACAAGCGATAAGTACTGCTCTTATTATTTTGTGCAAAGGAAAATGTCTATTACTGCTCTGTCCTACAAGTAATCAGAATAAAAAGACAGCTGATCGGAAAACCTGTGAGGATCATTCTGTCTTTATTTATCCTACCCTCACTTTATTCCTGTGCTGCTTCCACACAGAAGTTGTTTTACACAGTTGCCTGTCAAAATAAGAAGATAAAATCATAAGCTCTATCAAAGTAGTTGACATTTTGAAATTTGTATAATGATTTCATGGGAATTAATCCTCAATCTCCAAATAAATCCTCCTCAAAATGCTAATATAACTAGGAATCTTATACCACAGAATGTAAAACAATTCTTAATCTTCCTTTTCTATTTTGCCATAAATTTATTATATTAGAAGGCTGCCGTGTTGAGAAAAATTATAGTATTATCGCCAAGTGCAAGAAGAGTAAGTACTTTACGTAACACATTATAATAATGATTTTTCTGAGACACCGAATGCTCTAAAGTATACCAAGAAAAAGGTGCATCACTAAGAACTTGTCAAGGACTTCACTGTTAGAGATAAAAACGGAAGCTTGCAACTTTTATATCTTTGTTTTTAATGACTCTTTTCAAATCATCAGGCAATTTCCAGTGAATTAATTCTAGAAAAGTCATCTGAGTTACCTCTGTATTCTACACTTTTAAGAGATGCCATAGAGTTTACTTTCAGAGCAAGGATATTAAATGCTTCCTGGGTAACAGCAAAGCATGTCTGCATAGTGCATGGGAATGCAGTGCCAGGATAGAGGCGTGTGTAATTGTCGTAAAAGTATGTGCTGTCTGGACTAATTACCTAAAGATGGGGCTTCTTACCTGTAGGCTTAGTGTGTGTTGCTGTAGCTTCAGTTTAAAAGCGGAGTCAGTCACATCTGACGGGGGTGGGTGTCCTTATCTGCACAGATCTATTTTCAGAATGTTTCCACACTTAGGGATTTAGGAATAAATGGAATTTATTAACCTAAAAGTCTGCATCACCGTGGAAAAGGGACTTCTCTAAACTTTCAGATGCTTCTGAACGTTACCCTGCTTTTTCTACCTGGAGACTTTTGCGAAAGGATGGAATATTGGTGCGCAAGAGAAGGCACTCAAAGTCTTCCAGGGAATTGTATTTATCTTGTTTCCATAAGAGGAGTTGTTCTGGGCAGTTCAGAAATGTTTCTTCTGATCAGATTGTTCTTGCTCTTTTTGTGTGCAGTTAGAACTTCAGGTATTTACATGATTTTGATCAGATTTGTACAGCTACCACAAGAGTGACAGAGGCGGGAGATGTGTGTGAAGCTGCAGTTGTTTTGTTGTTTTTTTGGTTCTGTTTTTAAACTGAAGTGGAAGAAGTTAGCGAGATTCCCCCCTGTGAAAAAATAAAAAAAAAAGAATTAGAAACTGGTTGGCTTGAGGCCTGAAATAGTGGGGGACAGATCTTGAAATATCTCCCACCAGGAGCACACAGTGCTTATCAGCCCGTCCTTTCTGAGGATGTGAATTCCAGGCCTACTGCAGCCTCAGTAAATATGGATGGCCTTTGTGTGGAAGATGTATGCTGCTAGCAAGGGGGAGAGAGAAGGGATATTTGCATGCAACTTTCACATCTGCTGCTGAACCCAAGAGCCTGATTAGTATCTGCATTCCTTTCCCCAAATAAACAGAGGACCAAATGGCTTGCAGATCTCCTGAAACTACTCTTCCCCCGTCCAAAGCCTTCTCTATCCTCTTCCTCAGGCCTCTGCAGAGTGAGATTCAGTGTCTGATAAAGAGACCACAGGTGCCAGGTACGACTTCTTTTCCATGGTCCCCGCGGGGAGGGACAGGAACTGAGCCCCTCTGGACAGAAAAGCTGGGAAATGATTCCAGGGTGGCTGATCCGGTGTAATGCTTCCTGACCACTGACAAGGAGCCAGTTTGGCTAGCACATGCTCAGCGTATCTCTGATTCACATCACACGATTCAGAATATTGCGTAGAGTTCTTTTTTTTTTTTTTCCCCAGCTGTAATTACTTTTATTTTTGTTTTGCAGCCAACAAAAGTAAATGTATTGGCAATATATGGGCAACATAGCTGCCAGTGCTGTTTTGCTCAACACAAACACAGCATTGTTATTCACAGTAAAGCACTTGTGATATTGTTATCAGACTGGTAGCACTACTTTAATAGTTAGGGACTTCATGCAGTTAATCTAAACCGAACTGGATTATATTCTTTCCTCCCACTTTATCCCCTTCAGAATCTGGTGGTTATTGTTCTCTTGGTTTAGGGTAGCTCACCCTCAACGGGAGAGGACAAGGAGCCGAGTGTTCCACTTGAGAAGAGTATTGTAGTTCAGGCCTCTGTGTTACAGTGGAAAATACCTCATGAGTATGTCTGTTGAAAGCATCTTTTAATTATATAGTCTTATTGGTAGCAAATCAGAGGTTAATGAGTATCTCAACAGGTATTGTGAAGCGCTCTTTGGTTGCTAATGTTTCCAGTGGAAATACTGTATACTGTACCAGGTCGCAGTATAAAGTATGGCATACTCGTCCAGCAACCGTAATTATGGTATCCTGTTCCATCATTATAATGTGAATAGGATAGCACATTTGGAGTTTGTTCATTCCTTTAAAAGACTAATAACTGCTTTGTAGAGATCTGGATGGCTGAGGCACATACATGCATTAAAGAGCTTATCTTGGGGTCATCAACAACTATTAAGCAAACTAGCTTCTTTTAGGAAATAAAATGTAAAATTCATATACTGTTGACAGGCACAATTTTTCCCCTGTGTTTGTGGATGAGTCACTGTACAGTTTTGCATTGCCAGCTGTATCTTTGTATACTTAAACAAAGTGTGGGTGAGTTCCTGGGAAGTGTCAGAAAGCAACACCAAGCACAGCGATAACAAGGGAGGCAAAATTTCTGCATCCCTTTGACAAACGGGTCAGCCCCAGGTACTGACAGTTCCCACAGGGGGTGGGAAGGAAGCGGGCAACTGTCCTTCCTGCCTAACATGGGTCTGCAGCTGCACAAAAGGAGATGTGCTGCTTTAATAGTTCAGGGAACTCCAGGGAGTGCGATGCCTCCCTGAAGCACAAGGGCTTGTGCTTCACCTACTGCAACGTTGGTCTCGGCACCACCAGTAACCGCTACTGCTGCTACTGAAACTTCCTCTTTAGGTTCAATGAGTTCATAGTGTTCAAGGCCAGACAGTGAATAAGTCTATGTCAGAAATAATAATAAGAAGGTAGGATCTGTTCCCCGCGATACCTTCCAGGCTCCTTTTCTGTTCTAACAATTAATATTTGAACAGATTCAAAAATGTACTCTTTTGCTACATAGAAAAGTAGGATCTTCCATCTCTTTCTAGGATATTGCTTCTACTTTTCTACACACAGCTGTTTGCCACAAACCTTATTTTCACATTGTTCAGTATTTATTTTTGCTGTAAAATAGTGTATGTTGCAGTGTTTGTCTTATCAATGCAAAGTGATAAAAAGCATCATCAAATTAACTCCTCTTTAGGGAAAGAAAATAAAACCACAATCTCTGGGTAGGTGTTGGAGAAAAGGAATTCCCAATATTGTGATTTATTCAAAGTGAATGATTTTTGAAATACAGAGTAATTCAGTAAAACCCATGCAATATTTTTTGTCATACGCAGGTCAGATAATTATAGTATAGAGTTTATTCATTTAATTTGGACTAATTTAGAAAGCGAAATATGTAATGGTGCAACTGCTTTGTTCTTTTTCTAATAAAAGGTAGGAGCTTTTGCGTGTTATTAGACTGAGATAAGCTAGGCTTCTGTATAGCACAATTTTGTATGTCTGAACTAGCAAAAGCCTTTGAAGTCCTATGAATCTTTCTGCTTGTTAATTCTTCCATTTGTTTGATTTTTGGTACAAAGAAAATGAAAGAATATGATGAGATTATGGCATTTTAAGTCAATATTTATTAAAAAATCAATCTCGATGAAAATCTGCCCATCCCTCTAATTAGATGAGGCAACTTGAGGTTGATTTTTAATTGCAAAAGTAATTACACGGAGCAGATAGCCAGTGACATTTGATTATCTAGGTGATTGATTAAAAAGCCTAGCTCACAGAGCAGATTGTCAGCCAGGGGAATCGAGACAAAAGAGCAAATTAAAAAAGTTGTCCTGTTAGTAATCACAAAATTCAAGGATGAAATTACAAAGCTAAACACCTCCAATCCACGTCATCTTCATCACTCAAACGTCTGCAGCATGCCTGAGCTCAAAAAGGGGCGATAAAGAAATGGATTACTTTTAAAAGGAGGAAGTATTCAGGAAATATAAAAATGAAAGAGCAAAAGCACTGCTGAGAATAGGGACTTCAACCACACAAGCAAAGAAATAAAAATTTCTCTTAATTGTGACAGAGTTCATTTTCCCTGTGCTCTTATGAAAGCTCATTAAAACCAAGCAGGGTTAGTCAAATTAAATGAAATATGTTGGGTAACAAAATGCATTTTTAATGACAAATCTTAATGGTTATTTAAGAATCTAGTCTAGATTATCCATTCCTTCTCCAATACGTGTATTTTACACTGGATATTCATTTTATTTTCTAATACTTTGGATTTATTTAATGTCATTTTAACTAACTGCAGTCTGTAACTGCAGTGGGTACCACTGATGCCTTTCAGTGAAGAATGGTAAAAAATGTTTGTGAAATTAATATATAAAGTACTGTGGATAAAGAAGGAAACAGGACAATTATGTTTACTTATAATATCCCATTTTATTTTTAATTTTATGATGCGTACCTCTTTGGGTTATGCTATTAAGTTGGTCCCATGAGTTGATGAGCTACAAATCCTAAATTGTGGAACAGCTCCTTACAACAGAAGGTTTTGATGTATGTTGTGTGATGTACAGTGTGCTTCCATTGACTCTGGAGGCTTTGGATCCACTCCAGTGTGAGCTTTTTTTTTTTTTTACCATGACAAAGTACTGTTGTGTTTTACCTGAATTATCAGATTGTTTTGGCCAAACAGTCTTTGGCAGAACCACTCCAGTCAGCTCAAAATGGTATTTAAGCCTGAAAATCATTAATGAAAAATAACTGCATTTTCTGAAACATCACGTGACTTCTTGATATCGCTTTTCTGTCATTTAAACAAGTGTCTGTCATTTTCTGTACCACAGATGCCTGAAAAGTGGTGCAGTAGCGAGGGGTCAGATTGAACAGCAGTTATTCTTTAATTGAAACCAGAAATATATACGTATAATATTATAATCTAGTTTATTAGAAAAAAAAACAATACAGAAAAGAGGAGAAAGGCAGTGAAATTGATGTAAGCATCCCATCCAGGGTCAATTAACGTACAGACTTTTGGCCTTGAGAGTCCTTCGGAGCTCAAGCGCAGCTGCTATCAACTGGTAGCAAGGGGTGGATTTGCCATCGTGGGTGTCAGCATCAGGCCCTTCGTCTGCTGTCTAGCAGTCATTCGGGGAAATCTTTGTGATCCAGTTACTAATTCCATGGAAACAACCTGGTGTTCTTCTTCCGTAGTGTTGTCATTGAGAAAAAGAAATGATTACTAGGCTGTTGGATTTGTTAAATGCCAGCTCTGTATTTGTTCTTTTATGAGGCTCTATTACCTGTCACCCGTCAAAATGTAATCTGACAAAGAGTAAAAAAGAAAAAAAAACCAATTGATTAAAGGTGCTTCTTGGATATTACAACACTGTATAGTTTTCCAGGTTCCTGATAGGCCTTTTGCGTAAAAACAAGTGAACACTGAAACAGAGATGGATATAGGCCTCGGTGTGTTTCTGGCTCCCTGACTTTAAAAAAAAAAAACCCAAACAAACAAACAAAAAAACAACAAAAACAAACCAAATAACCACAACCCAAAAAACCCAAAACAACCAACCAAACCTAAGAAAAATTGCAGGAAAGGCAAATTATTAAACAATGAGAGGGTCGAGTGAGTTTTGGAAATGTGTAGTTGGCAACCTCAAGAGAGCAAGTTGAATAGAGTGATACCATAGAAAATCGGTATCCATTTTCAGTACAACAAAATGCGTAAGGGTGTTTTGGGTAGTTTGCAAACGTTACAACAATAGTCTTTGTTTCTCTTTCAGCATTTTGAAGAGGTGGGGTGAAAGCAGCAGAAATAATTTTCTACAAGAGCAACTGCCTCTTTGTTTAACAAACAAAATGTCAAAAAATTTACAGATTTTGGTAATTAAAAGCTTTCTGCAGGCAATCTCATCTCCCTGCTATTTCTGAGACTCCAAGCAAAGTCAAGGGATAAACTCAATCTTGCGTATTACAGTCTTGTACTAATACCTCTATTTATGATGTTTACAGTTTATGTATCATTTTTGAGACAATGCCTTTGTTCGCAAGCTAAATATTCTTTACATGATTGTATTTACAATTGTTGTCTCACTTTCTCACATGGAAGCTACTTCACAAAAATGGGCTCTTGCATTGGATGGACATGGAACCCTCATCCCAATTTTCCAAAATCGCTGCTTTGGGTGATCTAATGTCTATGATTATTCCGATCGGTTTTCAGTCCTCCTCAGTCCGAGTACCTCTATTTTTGCTTTTGCCTGCATTAAACAAGAAATTCAGATGCTGGTAATTAACTGGAGTTCCCCTGCTGCCAGCCCAAATTCAGTTCCAAAAAGCCCTGTATATTGCTACTTGTGCATTTGTTAACAATGTCCAGACAACAGGTCTGCAATTAGATTCCCATCTGTTAGGCTGAGCATTTAGCATAGCCAATGGATGCAAATGAACTTGGGTCCCTCAATGGAGTGGATCCCTAACTAGCAGTATTATATTTGAAAAGAAATTTAGCAGTGAATGACAGGGAAGGAGATGAAGCTTTTAATAATACAGCAGCTCTAAAATGTTTAAATGAAAACAATAAAATACTGTTGCTACATACGATGGTTGCTCTAACAAATCTGAAAACATATTCAAATATTCCACTGGTTTCCTCAATGTCTTGAATGCTGCATTAGATTGAGGGGAAAAATGCTCCCTGTAAGTGTTAGGCATAGTGCTTACTGCATAAAGTAATGCTGCACGATTATATAAATGTTAGAGTTATACACTGATTATTGTTTGAGACTCTTATAGGAATGCTTCAAAATATTAGATATTTTTACAGGATAAAATGGGAAAAGCAGAGAGATGCATTTTTAGAAATTCTTGTGTTTAATCTCAAACTGCAATTTTATATCAGTTCTAACAGCGTTATAATAAAGGATAATCCTACCAAGTCCATAGGCTGTGTGTTGGAGGATTAGCTAAAGCTTGCATATTTAAATGTTTCATTTTCTACTGGAATGTCTTTAAAATAGACAGTAAAACCCACTTAAACTAATACCTGTTGAAGGGCTAAAACAGTAAGGAAAAAACCTCCATGCAAACTCACATTTTCTTTAAGTATTCACTGTGTTACTCTTTTGCCATTTCAGAATTTGCAGGTGAAAAAATAAATATTACATATGAATATAGAGGTGAAAAAAGCTTTTTTCTTATGCATTAAAAAAGTAATAATTGTGGTGTAAAATGAGTTTACATGTTTATATTCATGTCTTTAAGTAATATTTATAGATTAGTTTGGGATTTTGTTTGTACTAATAGTAAAAGATGCGTTTCTAAAGTTGTTATTTGCAATTATTTTGGTGCCTTAGTAAAAGGAGACAATATTTCTACATTATAAAAAGAGGGGAATGGTTTTTGGTGGCATTTATTATGTACAGAGTTCAAATTTACGGAGGTTAGTTTTTATTCTGGGTTCTTTTTTCTCTTTGCCAGCAGTAATGAGCATTTTAAATCGTGTTGTGACTTTTTTCAGCGAGAGTTTTGTCATAGTTGTCAGTGGGATCTGGACTGCACTCCATGTTTCTTACCAGAGCAAATACCAGGGTGACAGAGAGAATCCCAGAGATACCGAGACAATTGGTAGTATTACAATTTAAGTTAAAAAATAATTTAAAAAGAGCTTTTAAGGTAGCCATCAACATGTTATTTCTGAGTTGGGGATGTCATTGTTCTACCTGCCAGATGTAATGAGATGGTTCATGCCCCCAACATCTTTACATCCAAGGCAGAAAAAGGGGTGAGGAGATCTGTTCAAGAGCCCAGAGCACCAGCCTGGCGGAGCGGAAATAGGAATATGCAAGTTCCGTATTCTCAGTGCAGAGCAACGCACCGGCCACCCGTTGCACCAGTAAAGCACCTTCTTGCTTCATCAAGCAACTTGTGCTTCCCAGTATACGTAAGAGTTACAAGTAATCCGAACGTCCCCTTGGTTCACAGTTAGAGCTTTATGTTACCAGGCGAGTGCGCTAACTCTTCTTTATGGCTAAACGTTCTGAAAATAGCACTGTTCCGGCGAGGAGGGTGAGCTTCGATCATCGCTGGCTGATTCACGAGCAGTGTCAGCAGGGCGATACTGCTCTCCCTGCTTGAGTGTAGCACTGAATCGCTTGTATGCTTGGGGCAAGATGGAAACATGCCTACTGGAAGGATGTGCCCTGCTCTGCAGAACCAAGTATGACTTTTGCATTGAATGAAAGTAAATGGACTTAGAGATTTTTGGGGGCCCTTCAAGAAAAATCGCATCCATTTGTTTCAACCCAGCTAGCAGTGTGGGATTGCTCCGGATGAGATGGATGCTGCTTGTCACCATGACAAAAGTGCAGATCTTTTGAGTCTGTGGGATTCGACTTTTCAGGGCCTGACAAGAAGATGTGTGGGATCAGAAATTCCCTGCCAGGCAAGCCGTTGGTCCAAGCGTGCTACAGACAGGGTGGGAGCTTGTGATTGCCTGGTCCGTAGCCTGCTAATCTTCCAGATTAGTCTATGCTTTCTCCCCTGGGGGATAGAAGGCCATCAGCAGAAAGCAGGAGCAATCCGTTGCTCTTTCACTGACAATAAACAGATAGTGACAGCAGCTAGAAACCTTGTCGCAGTGCTATAGAGATTTGGGAGTGTACGTGGGTATGGCGTTTTAGGCAGTCACATTTTTCTTTCTGTTCTTAAATAGAAAATTATTCATATACACAGATGAAGGAGGGACTACAGGAGTGCATAGGTGCATGAAGAGGTTCTTCTAGCAGGAAAATTTTGGTCTGCTGCTTCTGTACTTGGCTTATGCTCTGCTATTATGCCATTAGTATCTCCCCCCTGCAGTAAACTGGGGACATCCTCTGGTCCTTGTGCTTGGAGTGAAGCATCGGTTTAGGTAGACACACGTAATGGGGCATAGCTCTGATGGCCCAGGGGAGTATGGTGTGCTTATGTGCTCAGAGAGCTGGCAGTGAAGAGCTTGCAAGCGCTGGGGGTCTCTACTGTCAGATGGTGCAAAGGACCAGGGGCAGGAGTGAAGCCTTTGTCCAGCTCTGGTGGTGGCTGTAGGCCACAAGAGGCAGCAAGTTCCTCTACCAGCCCACCTGCTGGCCCATTAGCCAGTGGTGTGGTGTGTGGGTACGGCTGTCCGCATGGACACCTCTGGGCTGGGAATGGGAGCCTTTCCACACCTAATAACTTCATGCGTGCTTTCAGATGATATGTCAGTATTTCTGCCATCTAAGTCAGAAACTGGCAGCTCCACACCATGCTAAATGTTGTATTTTCTCCAGTTCTCTTTTTGTGCATGGCTTTGGTTAGTTTAAAGATTGGTCTCATGTGGAATAGCCTCTTCTACTGAGAGTGGCCATGTGTTTATGACTGGGACTGTGGGTTTTGGTGTGTGGTTCTTGCTGGGACATGGATACTTCTGGGAGTTCAAACGAGTGCAGTTTTGCTCTTTGCTTCCTTAGATTGCAAAGTGCGTAAAGGCCACCATCTCCTAACGGGCTCTATATGCTTTCTGGGACAGTAAACTCCTGGGGGCTGCTGCAGTACAAGTGACAATTAGACATTTGATCTGCACATGTTTTCCAGAAGTAGTGTTTTCTTACCACACATGACCACTGGTTTCTCATTCTTGATTTCTTATTTTTGAATTCTTCTACTTCCACAGATTTTTCTTTGATAGCTTTGTGTTGTTTAATGATTTCTTTTTATTTTTCTTCTTTTTTTTTTTGTTTCTACTCAGGTTTTCCCCCTTTAATAATAAGCACGTCAAGTTTTCCAGTGCAGTGGCCACCGGCTAGCTTCTTTCTTATTTCACTCACATTGTTATTACCTGGAGTTAGGTCTAATAACAGGAGCACAGCATCAATGTCCTGCATTCAAGTAAGGAAATTAACCTAATAATTGTCTCTTAAATGCATTCTTTCATTACACAACTCATGGGGACGAGGGGCAGAGGTCATTTAATTCGCACAGTGATCACGTTGTCATCAGCATAGAAAACTATTATCTCAGTAGGTTATAGCTAATCCTACTGATAGCATTTAAACCAGCCTAATTTTTCTAATAAAGAAAAATATTGATGAGGTAACAAAAATTCATCAAAATCATTTAATGAACACCAAGTAGTCAGCGTGGCTAGAGTTTCTTGGAAGAAATGTAGACAATTTTCGCTCCATTCCCACTGCAAAATATACCTGCCGGCCCTTTGTAATCTGTTATTAACATTTATTCTTTTGCTTATTTTGTGGCACGGAAGACAGCTTGGCTTTTAGTATTAATTTGTTATCGCATATCTTCCTGCCATAAAGGTTATGTCCACAGTGATGTCAGAGGGGTGACTGCAGCCTGTTTGGACTTGGCTGAGTAAGATTTGGATCGGTAGCGGGAGGACTGGTAGCAATCCAGCCATTTTGGTGTGAGGTGCGGCTTACAAAACGCACCCACCTGAGTGAGCGCTGGGCTGCACTGGGCTGCACTGGGCTGCACTGGGCTGCACTGGGCTGCACTGGGCTGCACTGGGCTGCACTGGGCT
>VUYV01000062.1:4121827-4165357 GCA_008711295.1 Anarhynchus alexandrinus | reverse complement strand
GTTTTAGGCAGTCACATTTTTCTTTCTGTTCTTAAATAGAAAATTATTCATATACACAGATGAAGGAGGGACTACAGGAGTGCATAGGTGCATGAAGAGGTTCTTCTAGCAGGAAAATTTTGGTCTGCTGCTTCTGTACTTGGCTTATGCTCTGCTATTATGCCATTAGTATCTCCCCCCAGCAGTAAACTGGGGACATCCTCTGGTTCTTGTGCTTGGAGTGAAGCATTGGTTTAGGTAGACACACGTAATGGGGCATAGCTCTGATGGCCCAGGGGAGTATGGTGTGCTTACGTGCTCAGAGAGCTGGCAGTGAAGAGCTTGCAAGCGCTGGGTGTCTCTACTGTCAGGTGGTGCAAAGGACCAGGGGCAGGAGTGAAGCCTTTGTCCAGCTCTGGTGGTGGCTGTAGGCCACAAGAGGCAGCAAGTTCCTCTACCAGCCCACCTGCTGGCCCATTAGCCAGTGGTGTGGTGTGTGGGCATGGCTGTCCGCATGGACACCTCTGGGCTGGGAATGGGAGCCTTTCCACACCTAATAACTTCATGCGTGCTTTCAGATGATATGTCAGTATTTCTGCCATCTAAGTCAGAAACTGGCAGCTCCACACCATGCTAAATGTTGTATTTTCTCCAGTTCTCTTTTTGTGCATGGCTTTGGTTAGTTTAAAGATTGGTCTCATGTGGAATAGCCTCTTCTACTGAGAGTGGCCATGTGTTTATGACTGGGACTGTGGGTTTTGGTGTGTGGTTCTTGCTGGGACATGGATACTTCTGGGAGTTCGAACGAGTGCAGTTTTGCTCTTTGCCTCCTTAGATTGCAAAGTGCGTAAAGGCTCACCGTCTCCTAACGGGCTCTATATGCTTTCTGGGACAGTAAACTCCTGGGGGCTGCTGCAGTACAAGTGACAATTAGACATTTGATCTGCACATGTTTTCCAGAAGTAGTGTTTTCTTACCACACATGACCACTGGTTTCTCATTCTTGATTTCTTATTTTTGAATTCTTCTACTTCCACAGATTTTTCTTTGATAGCTTTGTGTTGTTTAATGATTTCTTTTTATTTTTCTTCTTTTTTTTTTTGTTTCTACTCAGGTTTTCCCCCTTTAATAATAAGCACGTCAAGTTTTCCAGTGCAGTGGCCACCGGCTAGCTTCTTTCTTATTTCACTCACATTGTTATTACCTGGAGTTAGGTCTAATAACAGGAGCACAGCATCAATGTCCTGCATTCAAGTAAGGAAATTAACCTAATAATTGTCTCTTAAATGCATTCTTTCATTACACAACTCATGGGGACGAGGGGCAGAGGTCATTTAATTCGCACAGTGATCACGTTGTCATCAGCATAGAAAACTATTATCTCAGTAGGTTATAGCTAATCCTACTGATAGCATTTAAACCAGCCTAATTTTTCTAATAAAGAAAAATATTGATGAGGTAACAAAAATTCATCAAAATCATTTATTTAATGAACACCAAGTAGTCAGTGTGGCTAGAGTTTCTTGGAAGAAATGTAGACAATTTTCGCTCCATTCCCACTGCAAAATATACCTGCCGGCCCTTTGTAATCTGTTATTAACATTTATTCTTTTGCTTATTTTGTGGCACGGAAGACAGCTTGGCTTTTAGTATTAATTTGTTATCGCATATCTTCCTGCCATAAAGGTTATGTCCACAGTGATGTCAGAGGGGTGACTGCAGCCTGTTTGGACTTGGCTGAGTAAGATTTGGATCGGTAGCGGGAGGACTGGTAGCAATCCAGCCATTTTGGTGTGAGGTGCGGCTTACAAAACGCACCCACCTGAGTGAGCGCTGGGCTGCACTGGGCTGCACTGGGCTGCACTGGGCTCTGTGCTGCAGCTCAGCCCCGGGCTGCCCTCGAGCGGGCAAGTGTAAAGCTGGCTCTGGTTTAGCTCAACACGCTTCAGTTACCCCTTTGACTGCCGTGTAAACGTACTCTTGAGCTGAGCTGCTTTGCTGCAGCTCCGTTTCTGGCGTGCAGCCTGGTTCTCCACAGGTTTACCTTAGAGGAGTTGACATTGCTTGTGTTTGAATTCTGGTTTGCTGCTTCCTGGGGCTTTACTGGTCCTCACAGCTTTGCCTTTTCTATCTGTCCTCTGGAAAGCATAGTCTGACCCTCTCCATTAATACATTGCTTCTTTGTTTTCCTCTCTGAACATGAAATGCCAACGTTTTTGAGACAGTCTACTGTTGTGGAGGCAGGAGCAGAGGTCATGGGGCTACATTAGTTAAACCTCCCAATAGCTTGATAGCAAAACTTCCATTCAGGATGGGCTGTGCCTTGACACCAAAAGTTTTCACTTTCAAACACGGCTTGCAAGCAGTTCAGGCTGTATTGGATCAACACTGGTTTAATCTGGTAGGAGGTTGTCTTCCAGCACCCATTCTTTGTTTTCAGAAGGCTGTTGGATTTGCTCCGTCTTTGGGAAGTCAGTATTTTTCTCTACAGTGGGATGTTGCTTCAGGCCAAACTGCATGTTCTGACGGTGTGCTCCGTGGTCTCAGTTTGTGCCCGGGTGGCTGCACACCGTACGGAGAGGAGGCGGCTGTTGGTAGCCTTTGACTCCTCACTCCCTGTGGCCCCACTTCAGACTGCCCAGGGAACCTGAGAGACGGGATAGATGCTGGTGCATTTGGATCTGTATCAAAGGCCCTGCTGGGATCCTTGCCCTGCAGGTACTACAGCCTTGCTGCACGCTGGTGTGTGCTGTAACTGTAGCAGGTTATTATAATAATAACTGTAATTATCCTCTCTATGTAGTCCCGAATAATCTGATTGTTATAAAAGAGAGTGAGGATGGGAGAGAGTTAAGTTAGAGGTAAACATAGATGGCATCTAGTGAGAGGAGTTCACGTGTGACACTGGTGGTGTGGGAGCCATAGAAAGAATTCTGGTTTCTGGCCTGAACAAAAAAGGGGAAATAAAAAAAAGAAAGTAAATGTTTTTACTTTTCTGGTTTATTATTTTCCCTTTGATAGCCCCTATCTTGTTGACAAAGAGGAAGAGAGCTTCTACCCCTCACTATTTGCTCTTTGTTACTAAACTGCTATTGAAGCACACTGGAAATGCATTTACAATCTCTTTCACGTTCTCTGTCACACAGGGAATCAATATTTGAACAAGACTGTCACCTCTAGAAGTAACCCACAGTACCAGCTTCATCCAAATACTTTTCCCATTAAGTGTTGCCCCCTGGCACGTACCCTTTCCCCAGCCCCACTCCGCCCCGGCTCCGCTGGTCTGTGGTCAAAGTGTTAGGCAACAGTTTTTATTAACTGTAATAACAATATTGCAGAGATGGCCAATTTAAACTGAAGTCCTCGCGTAGCCCTGCGCTTCACAGCTGATTCATATTGACGAGCGCTGCTTACCCTGTGAACTGTAAGCTGCTGGAATGAGCAGCGCGGCTGCGGTTTTCTTTCAAGTTACAGGATCCAAAGGCTGCAGTAATTGTCTTTGAAATGTTTCTTTTTATTATTATTAAATAAGTTCATTGTATACGCTGAAACCTGGATCGTTCCTGCTCTGATTTGCTTGCCTTTTCCTTGCCAGGCCTGAAGCGCAGGAACAGTGTGTGTGTGTGTTTTGGATTGCTTCTAAGCCATAATAAAAATATCCTTTCTGCAGGGAGAGGGTGCCATCTCTGCCGTTTCCTCAGAAATGTGGAGTCTGTAATTAGTCAGGATTTCCAACTCGGAGTGCTAAATGGAAGAGACAAGACGAACAAGAAACCCAACAAAATAACTAGATTTTATTTAAGCTCACATAAAAGTGCAGAAATATGTTAGTCATATGTCATGACAGATTCTAGCCCAGCCTAATTCAGTTCTTCGTGTGAGTATTGGCACAGGGAATCAAAGACCGTTTGAAAAGATGTGCTTACAAAGTAAGGCACTTTACCAACTGTCAGGAACTGCTTTGAAACACATCCTTGCCTCTAGATCCTATTTACCTTGAGGATGTACACTGTATATGCTCTCTTCAGCGTAAAGGCCCCAGGCTTGAGTAGCAGCGGTTACTGTATCTTCCAAAAAAACCCTTGTAAATTATCACATATGTGCCTTGCAGCACCAGGCTGTTTGCTCAGCAGGCGGGCACAATGCAGCAGCATTATTAAATTCCCATGAAGTTTACCAAATTTGCAGGATCAGTAGGGTGGACCCAACAGGGAAGCTCTCCTACTGCCTACAGCACCTTTAGAGCAGCTGATGGTGCCGCCGATACTTTGCATTCCGCTGTTACCCTACTGCTGTAGCCATCTACTTAATCTCCACAGCAAAGATTAGTTTATTCGATTAAGTCTGTTCCCTATAGACCATCCCTGTAGCTCCTTGGAAGGCATCAAGACCGTGTGTCTCCAACCTTTTACCAGCTAAAAAGATTCAATAAAGTAATCTTTTCCCCCTCCTTTTATATGATTGGAAAATAAATTGAAAATGAGTTTCAGTTATTGCTTGTGTTTTAAATATGAGATAAAGGTCAGCCCCCTCTAGCTATCTCCATAGATGGAGATTAACATGAGCATGTTCCATTATAAAATCGTATAGCAGTTTTGTAAATCTGTCAAGTCATCTACAAATATATAATTAGTCTGTTAGATTTTGAAATCAATAAACAATGACTTTTCAGTCCTGTGCCTAGAAAAGCTTTGCTAGAGAGTGCTTTAGGCGTAGGAGTCCAAATAGCAAAATGTTTGCACTGTATACATTAAGTTGTTCTCTGGATCTGTTTAGATGTCGAAGGTTAATTGAAAATTAAGTGTATGTGTACTTCTTTTATTATTATTACCTCTTTTTTTTTTTTAGCTCAAGAAAAGAAGCCAATTTTAAACTTGGATTTTTTTTTTGTTAAAGCAGTGTGTCAAACAGTGGACGTTCAAAGTGTAAACTTTCCATTTTTCTTTTCATAGTTGGCTACAGCGCGATGGTGACTGAATGTTTGTAAGGCAACATTCATAGACATATTTATACAAGGCATGTGTTCACCGTTTGTCATCACTGTCACAGAACATGATTTCCCGGGTCAGAAAATTGACTTCAAAGCTTGACCCTGAAGATTTGACTTGCCTGTTTGCTTATTCTGGTTCAAGATGTGATGTCAAAAGCTGTCCTATTAGTGGCACCTTTTCACATTTAGTTTGCTCAGGTTGATAATAATGATACTGGAAGGACCGCATTTTGATGTTGAAAGAGATAGGGGAAGGAGCACTGCTGAAATTGATGGTGTTGACAGTAGGAGGTGAGATTGGGAAAAGATACATTAAAATGTGGATGCTACTTTAAGCGACAACATTCTTTTGTTAAAATTCTATACATAATTATCAATTAATTTTCCTGGTGTACCCTGTTCCTAAATTAGTAAGATTTTTTTTTTTTTGTACTGTATAGGCGCTGTTTATATACTGGTTGCAAGTACATACATATGTGTGGTTTGCATGCAATTTTTAAAGTGGATTAATTAGAATACACTGATTAGAATGGATTACACCATGTTTCTTTTAATTATTCACTTTAGTACTGAATTTTGATATGCAGAAATTCATTGTTTCTAAAGTCTATTTGCTTTAGAAATAGACTAGTATAATTTTCTCTCCAGCTCTCAAAATCAGAACTGTTGTCATTCATTTCCTGCTTATGTCAGGGTGGCATTGTTACAAGTTGCTGGATATACGTAAGGGTCTGTCAGAATCCAGGGATCTCGAAGAATAAAAAATTTTAAAATTAGATTATTGAAACACTTAACAAGAACACACTCGTGGCAGAATGAATGTCAAACCAAAACTTGATGCTCGTGATTGAGTATCCTGGGTTTTAACTAATGATTACCTGTTTATTGATCTGCCTTGTGACACAAGTACAGAAATATTGTGATATTCTTTATTTTTTAAAAAAAGGAAAGGAAATCTCATGCAGCATGACATCTACATCGGTGGTAGTTTTCGTGGCATGCTGATAGCATGACATGGTTGAATCCAGGAGTGTTGTTTCTTGCTAGTAAAGTTAAAGTAGACGGGCTTCCCATTTTAATACGCCCTTGTAACAATTACTTTATATAAGGTTATATTCTCAAAGTTTCGAAGGTAGTCAGCTGGCGTAGACCCCGGTGGAATGTAAAGTAGCCGGTCTGTAAGGTCAGGCACAGGGGAGAATCACGACCAGGAGCCTTGCTTAGGGTGCACACTTCATCAGCCCAGGAACTCCCATATTGTATATTAACAATGGGTTTCACTTGTCAATTTAGAACATTCACTATTAATTTCATTCTCTACGTTTGCTTGTTTTTGTAATTTTACAGTGACTAGCACTCACATTTACTTTATTATTTTTTCTTTCATCTCATCATTTTAGCTGGTGCAAAATTCCCATTCCACTAAGATCCCAGATTTAGGGAGTTGTCCATTTCTTCTCAAAGTGTTTGTGGGTGCCGATCCCTTCGCGCTGTCAGGCCACAACTGAAGTTGCCTCCCTGTGTACAGTGCTTTCTGGGTACTTCCTTAGGTGTGCTGCAGTCTGGAGAGGGACAATGCTGCTGTGCGGGGGGTCTGCAAGCTTCTATGCGTCATAATTGTAATTTCGGTCTTATGAATTAAGTTACAATGATTTTTAGGCTTTTTTATCTTTTTGTTTCTTGGTGTTCACGGTGTGTTTTGGTGGGGGGTTTTGTGTGTGTTTCTGTTTGTTTTCTCTTGGGTTTTTTTTGTTTGTTTTCAACAGTTTCTTCCTGTGCAGTTTTTATATGTGTGTGTATATATATATATATAAAAAAATAAATCTTTATCTCTGTTAGTACCAAGGGAATATGCTCCCAGGCCCTCTGGTGTCTGTTCAGTTGGTCTAGCAGTAAAATGGATGGGGTTCCTGGGAAGGGGAACAGGCAAGAGAGACCAGCTGAGTCGGGGTCTGGGGCAAATCTGGAGTGGTGCGTACTTGGCAATGGTGCTTCTAATCCTGAAGCAAATATTCTGATTTTCAAAGGGTTCTTAGTTACACTTTTTGTGCTGTCTAGAATTTTAGTCCTAGAATGCAACTAAAGAGCTCAATTTTAATATGCTTTTTTGATATAGAGAAGCTATTTCGGAATACTACCACGTGGCCAGCAGCAGGAAAAGTAGATCAACTTTTAGCAAAATAGTCAACTTGGGAACATGTATGTAACTCTGGGCAACACTTATGTATCTGTATTTGTTTAGGTCTGCAATCTGCAGAACCTGCACTTTCTGATAGTGTGCAATTTCCATTGTGCAAAGAAAATATAAAGCTAGACCTTTGGTAGCCCTGTAGAAATAGTCAAATACTGCCAGATTTCCTTGTAAGTAAGTTGCAATCCCACAAAAAAAAAAAAAACTTTGGTGCATGAATATGGATTGCATAACTGGACCTAGTAGACAAACATCATCAAACTGTTAGTAGGGTTTGATGGAATTAAACTTGACTAAGGGTCTCTTTTTATTGAGGCAGCTGCTTAGCCCATGTAAAAATTATATAATATCAACTAAATCAAGATAATTACGCGGGAATATGTTACCTAAGGATGTTGTATCTTACCGACTTAGCTTGTGTGTGTGTGCAAATTTATACATACAGAATTCATTGAGTGGCCCAGAGTGCTTAAATGCTGCATTTGTTGCATAAAAGCTTAGGTGAGACTAAATCACAGTCAATTCTCTTGACTACATTCCTTTAAAAATGACTGTTTGAGTAGGAATGTTATTCAAACTGCAAACAGTAAATACCCAGTCTTCCTATTGTTTGTTCCACCCATCCCTCTTAAAATGAACAAAAGATTGACACCTTTCCAATGAAGACATGTTTTGGGGCGGGGGGAGATGTAGAACTAAATCAGTAAAAAACCCTCTTAGGTGTGACACACACTTCACTTGTAATTAGAGAATTTTGTCTTCGAGGAAAGTCACCTTGACTTTAAAAACTAAGCGAGTCCTGAATGATATGCTAATTATGATGCATCTCTTTGACTAAATGGTTGAATAAGTTTTTAAGCACTCTTCTTGCTTAAGTAGTTCACATGAAGTTCTTCCTTCCCTACTTTCTTCTTTTCCCACTCCCCCTAAACAGAGTTGGTTGGTCAAGTTGATCTCTTGTTTGAAATTCAATCAAGGGCATTAAAGTGTAAACCAGTTGGAAAAACAAAGAGCTTAGGGAAATCATTTGCTTAAACAACAACAAACAAGCACTGGTAATCTTCTTACAGAAATTAATGAAGGGAAAACCCCCTCAGCTTGGGTGGATAATGATCCTTAGCTATCATGTAACAAGCCTAGAAGGTTTAGGGAGAAGGTGAAAATTAAGAAAGCTGGATTAAACTGAACTTCCAGAGGAACAAAAAGAAATTCAGGATAAAGATCAGTTCTCCCAATTTGAGATTGAAAAGTAGTTCTGAACTGGAAGGAGCTTAATCCTTTATGCAAATCTGGTTTAAAGTTAAGTTTTCATCTCAGAATGTTTTTTATTTCTACACTACGGCTAATAAATTAAATACTTAAAAGTAATTCAGAGAACTATCTTGTTAATAGTTGTTTTATGTAATGAAAGCTTTTTCATCAGGTAGAGCTATAAAACCGGTAAATGTAAAAAAATTGTTACCTTTATCTTCTCGTGATTGTCTTTAATGCTTATTCTTTACTAATTAATCTCTTCAAATTATTTAACCACAAAATTGAGATCTCTTCACATTAGAGCCTACCCCAGAGGATATTCATAAGGGACTTCATGATAACTCAACAAAATTTAATTAGTTTTCTCAGTACCTACATGTTTATCTTTTAATAATGATAGGAGCTACCTTCACTTCATCTAAGAAACTAAACTTGTTTCAGTCAGTCCTCATTGAAACAAATAAGCTACTATTATGTCACACATACTTTTACTTACAAAATATTAATATGTATTTCAGTAAAAGTTTTTTATTATCCTATTTCTGTTTAATGTGGAAAAAGATCATTGAACACTGCAGTTAATTATCCCTTCCTCTCTCTTCCTCCGCAAAAAAAAAAGAGCACTCAAGTTGTCTTCTGTTTTTTCCCTTATCTTAAGGCTCATCATTGCTCAAGGTTTGTTTTAAGTCAGTGGAAGTGCTGAAAAGCAAAGTGATGGAATACATGTTTTGTAACTCTGCTAGGGCAGGTGGAACAATTCTCTGTCAAAATATCACGTGAAAGCTTTATTAATGAAATGAAAAAGTGATATTTGGGGATCTGGGCTCTGTCTCTAGGTAGACCCTGGGGGAAACCAGTTGGCAGTCTTCACCCACCCTAAACTCAATCCTAATACAGTGGAAGTTGTAGCTGGATGTTCATTTAGGCTCCAAGCCCACAAACACTTACGTACTCAGATTTATGGGACTATTTGCAGTGCATCGAGTTAACCACATATTGTGCTTTGCAAGATCGGAGCATTGCTTTGTCTGGTCATACATAGCTCACCTGTTCTCAGAGGAACGGTGATATCAGGGGGCATAAGAATTTCAGGACATCATCTGGACAGGTATGAAATGTACTACACATGGTATGAAGCCTGCTGAAAAATATTATTTAATCTTGAGGAACGGAGGGGGGAGGGGGGGCAGGGAAGAGTGCAGGGGAAAATTGCCTTTAAAATCAGAGCAGTAATAATTACTTTAAAGGTTTGTACTGTGCTATCACCTTGCCATTAAGCCTGATGTCCTCCTTTCACAGAATTTCTCCTGGCTTATTCTCAAATACATTTAAAGTGTTAAGTAATACGAAGTCAATGAAGCTGGTGATGCTTTAAAGTTCTTAGAGACTGATTGTTTTACATTTCAGTGTAGATTAGATCAGACTGAGCAGAAGTCACTTCATATGAAATATCCTCAAGTGTGTAATCTATTGATTTAATTTTGTAGCCTCAATCTAGAATTTAAGTAAGACTGAAATAAGAAGTCCTTCACATTTACTTCATTGAATCTCTCTTCATGGCTTGTCAATAATTCCGTACATAGACAGGAAATTGTATGCATTTTGAAAGCTTGAGTAGCTGTCTAAAATATTCCAGTTTAAATCTGTTTATTTCTGTTCCTTCTAAAGGAACTTCCAAGAATATTAGAAGGAATTTTTAAAATTGTGCTTAAAATAATGATCATATCAGTGTTTACAGTTTTTGAAATAAAAGCCCAGACTTGCACAAGATTGGCTGTCAGATCTCTCAAGTAAGAATAAAACATGCCTTCAACACAGCATTTCTAAGAAGCTGTTTCCCTTTCAACCATATAAATACAGAAACAGAATTATACTAAACTTATACTAAACTTATACTAAACCATGTTTCTTTAAACTGGCATATTTACAGTCCTTATCTGGCGCCTGTATCTATAACCTTGAGCACTTCCAAGTCTATAGAATCATAGAATGGTTTAGGTTGGAAGGGACCTTGAAGATCATCGAGTTCCAACCCCCTGCCATAGGCAGGGACGCCCGTAAGGCATTTACTCTCAGAATATCCCTGCCCAGTAGGGCAATGCAGTCATCCTTGATTGACAGTGAGGGAACTGGGGCACAGAGAGTCTCAAGTCCTGATCCTCAAAGGCATTTAGATGCTTAGTACGTTTCTTTCAAAAATTTAGAAGTCTTACTTAGTTTCGTTGAGAGTTAGGAGCATAACAGGAGTACGGTTTCTAAATACATTTTAGTATCTTGACCTAAATGATCAGGAGATTCCCATAGAATAGGGATTTGAATTGGGTTTCCCAAATCTTAGGCTTGATGGTTTAAATACTGGGCCACTCTCTTCTGTAACTGTGTTCCTGCAGATGAACGCCCAAATCTTACTGTGGAGTTGATGAAATGGAGACATGAAACATGTTCGTGGTTAGTGATCCAAGTGTCCCTTGTACCCATAACGTGGCATACCTTGTATTTTCTAATACGTTTCAGTGTCTAGCAAAACTTAGACATGAATCAAGAGGCCTCCGGCCATCTGAGTGAATATGAATACATCCATCCAAATAATGGCTAGCCAAGTCCGGGTTTACTGTCTGCTTTCCCTTGAAGCCCTAATAATTTTGAATGGCATGTGTGATTGATGCAGTGTAGTCTAAGTCAAATGGCTCTTAAAATAAGAAAGCTAATAGTTCAAAGATTTTTTTGGACTCAGAAGGGGAGGTTACTATAGTAGCATCTGTTAATCTTACAAGTTTTCTAGCACACCTGCCTATGCTTTTTAGGTGCTGAGTAAAGTTAACATGTAGGTTATTGCGATCCGCTTCAGCAAAAATCTGGGGATTCTTTTAGGGGAGAGACGTAGTCTAAGATGCCTGTAAGTTAAAGATAGGAAGGACTACAAATGAGCAAGCAGGTGAGCAGCCCACATCACTTAAGTGCTGCTAGCTGCATCTTTCGGCTTGTTGTTTGCCAGCTTAATGTTCTGCGTTAAAAATATGTGTGTGTATATAGGATCTAGGAACTTTTGCAATAAAACATCATTATTAGTGCACTAAAAACCTAATATGCTATACATTTTCTTTATGTAGTATCCATTTTGGTTTTCAGCTTCACTCTTCAGAGGATCCTTATCTCAATGGTTAAACAGCCCTTTTTAGCTTTCAGGCAAGTTTTGGATTCAAGTAGGTTTATTGATGCGACTCATTTCTGATTACTGTTTACTTAGTTTTTATGCCAGTAGCTAAACATACTTGTTCAGCCTCTTTCTAATTTCTGTTTGCCAGCAAGATGGGAATCATAACTGTAGCTCTCACCTGCCTGTTCTCATGGAAGACTTGGAGATTTTAGCTGGTCCTCAGAACCTATATTTTTACAGAGGATGTAATTAAGAAAGTAAAAAAAAAAAATGCTCATTTCAAATGTTAAATTACTATAAGCAAATGCATATAATGGAGCCTTAGATACCTACCTGAAGCAACTGTGTTTGAACTCCACTTTCTAGGCTTGACCGTTGTCACATATGGTGCTCAGGTTACTGCCTGCAAATAACCCAAGCCAAAAAGAGGTTGACAAATCGATTCTGCAAGAGTTCAAATGCTTGCAGTTCCCGGATGCCTGGGCATGTTATGTGGAGCGTGATGGCTAAATGTCAGAGAGCTGAAATTCAGATAGCCCTTTCCATGGGAAGAAGGTGTTTGGGACTTTTTTCTAAATTGTTTCTTTTCTGATCTTTGACTCGTTGCTGCTAAATGGTCTCATCTTACACTGTCAGAATTGTACATCTTTTATGTCACCATAGCTAGACAACTAGACTTATCAAAATTGACCACAGGACTTCTTGTAAATAGGCTTATTTGGGACTGTATTTGTTGACAAAGGTTCAAAGTTGCCTACCTGCTAAGTGAGAGAGCTGTAGTGCATCCATGAAGCATGGGCTGTTCTGCAGCAGCCAAGGCTTACTGATAAGTGAGGAATTTTGGCTATTATGATGCAGTGAATATTTTCATACTCATTTTATTTACTCTACAAAGCACAAGGAGGGCTTGGCTTTGAGGAACAATCCCAGTACTTTGGAGGTTGACCCCAGCATCCAAAAGTAGGAGTGATAACAAGTAATGATCTAACCTATATAAATGTTTTCTGTGCTAATGGCTCAAGCTTGGGAGGAGCTATAATCATCAAGGACAATTTAGCAGGTTCTGCTTCAGACTGTGAAACTTTTATCAAAAGGCCTCAGGATTTCTGTAAGAAACCTCTGTCTAGTTTAGCAGGAACTCTTGGATGATTCCCAAAGACGCCTATAATGTTCTAACTGCTAACGTTTGTGCTGGTTCCCATTTAATGCTGTGTTTTGCATGCTGCTCCATGTGGGAGCTTTCCTAAGTTCATTAATACTGCAGAACTGGCTGTTCTGGCTCAGAAAAAGATCAAGCTGGAAGGAATACTCTAAATCTGGCGTTGCTTTGTGGTCAGATAAAGCTGTGTTACGGAACACAGAGGAACAAAATTTAAATAGAAAGTCTTTCACGTCTGCTTTCTTGCCACTATCTGAGTAGCTTATTGCAGCACTGAGAAAGCATCATCATCATTATAGGATCTCCCTATAGGCAAAACTCTTCTCTGGGGCTTCAAATTGTTCCTGGGCATTTGTGGAATCTAGATATCTTTCTGTAAAGCACGATATTTGAGTAAAAAGCAAATAAACAGTAAAAAAAAAAAAAAGACTATATGTATCTGCTTTTGGTATAATTGTAATGTGTAATATACTTACAATGTGTAATTATTCCAGTTTTACAGATGGGTAACTGAGGCACAGAAAATGACACGTGTCATGTGAGATAACACAAGAGTTTAGGGACAAAATTGTTCTTTTCTGCTCTTGTAAGCTATAGGAAAGCTGCCCTACTCTTTTGTTTTGTCCATAACAATACATATACGATTACTTAAATATTTCCCTAGCATGAATCTCATGTTGTTTTGAGCTTCTTTCTTACCTTCATTATCCACTTAAAGGTAGCTAAAAATCACCCAAATTCTGTGTATACTCCAAACCCATAATTTGGGAGGAAATTTTGAAATATCTCATGCATCTGATTTTTATTTAAAATACAGTTGTCAGTTAATTCACTTTCGCATTTAATAACCTATACAATGCATAACTATGATTGCAGACTGTAACCTCAATTTTTCACATTTATGGGCTTTCTTGTATAGTAATCTAATGAAGAGTAAAGATTGGGCAGTTGTATGTAAAACTTCATAAATAATTGAGCTTGAGTCTGCTGCCTGAGTTGTGAAAGAAATACTGTTTTTCTCCTATGACATGAAGCTTTAAGGACTTTATGTCCTGATCAAGAAGGAATGCTTTAATAAGCATCCATGTTAGAGGGTTTGTGCTGTGTAAGCTCGGTACAGACCATATGGGCAAAAAGGCACATTGTGTGGCGACAACTGCCCTGCTTGTCATCCCCAATCATACTTGCTCTAATCCTTGTTTTAATTTACTCTGCTTGTACAGCACCAATCCTGCCAGTGCGGTCCTTAGGGTCCCTTCATTCCTGCCATTTATGACAAGGAATATGCAAAGGCACAATTATTCATCCACTAAGGTGACAGAGAAGGGCTCTGCTTGGGAATATGTTCCCAGACTTGCAGCATCATAATGTCAGTTGTTAAAGCACTTTGCAGTTGCAAACAATTCTTGAGAGACTTTTTCTTTCTTTTTTTTTTTTAATATAAATATTTTTGAACACAGAAGTGCCAAGACTAAATGAATCCTTATTGATTAAGAAATGCAATGCTGGAAAGTTTTTATACATAACATTTTCCACACTTTGCCTTTTATTCAAATAGGATGTTTTTTGTCTTTCCCCCTCCACTTAATTATTGTTGCCCTTATCATTTGTTTAACTTCAGACAAAGGATAGTATGTTGAGCCACCCTTATTAAGTCTTACAGATTGTATATTGTTTATATTCTGCTGTACACCACATTCCTAAAATGACAAAAAAAAAAAAAAACCAACAAAAAACCCTCAAGTGTAGCATTCAGCTTCTCAAGTCCATGATGTATTTCATTTGCTACGGTCAGAGCAATTTTAACAATGCCTTTCATTTTCTTATAGCCTAAAATGATTTTCTTTCTGTGAGGCCATTCTCCAAAACTTCTCTTCCCCTTTCAGGGTATCATTTGCAATTTAAAGCTAACCTGGTGAGTGTACTCACAATAGGCTTGCCCATAAAATGGTTCAAGGCCTGCCTGCATGCCTAATGAGGTTGATGTTGAGCTATTTAGCTCTTTGTCCTTCCATAATATCTACTTAATGCAGTTCAATGGGAGTGGATTGTTAGAAGCATTAAAGATTCTATTAAGTCTTTACTAAAGCCACTCTATTCTGGTCCAGCTGTATAGTGGCAAGAGCATTAAATTTGAGAATGTAGTGGGAACAAGGGGCCTGAAAAAGCACCTATAAAAAAAGGACAAATTTCCTAACGAAGTAAGACCACACTCAATTTAAGACCTGTTACTTTTGTATCTAGATCTAAAGAGTTTCTCAATGTGCATCTCACAGTGTTCTGAATTAACTCCAGTTTCCCTTCATGGATGAACAAGGTACAGTTTTAAATCTTCATTTATTTCCAAAGCACGTGAGTAGATGTTTTTCTTCACCATGCTATTGGAAACAAATAATGTTATAATTTTAAGCTCAGAGAAACTACCAAATTCTTGCAAAGACCTCCTTTCAGATAACATTTAAATGCAGTGTGTTTTCCCGTTTGCTTAAATACTGTAATGAGATTGGTCTGCATCATGAATTCAAAAATCTCTGCACTTTGGGGGAAGATAAACAACACTTCTGACAAAAAATATTCATTCAACACATTGTTTTGCTGAAGGGATTGTTTTTTATCAGGCCTGTATGGTGCTAGCCACCAGCATTGAGAAGAGGGAAGAAAAAAAAAAAAAGGGGGTAGAATGGCCAGGATTTCACACAGTTGGCATTGACTTGGCTTGAAGAGGCAAGCACTAAGCTGTCTTTTCAACCATAGTAAAAACCCTCCATCTGGCCACCCTAAAACTCTGTTAGCTTGTTCAACTCGCTGTCGGCTGATTGGGCTTTGTGAAGCAGAAGTAACAACATCAATAGTATAAACCCTTGCCACTTGAGAGTATTACATTTCATTTCATGCTTGACTTAATCAAAACTGGGGAAATGAAATTTACACCTTTTTGATGTTCTTTTCCCTGCTGTTTAAGGAGAGGAATCTTAACCCATTTGATCTTCACATGCACCCAATAAATGACCAAATATGCCAAGCTGCCAAAAGCAGACGGCTGCCAGTTGCCAGTTTATGTCAGGTCACTGTGAGAGAGCTTAATGCAGAAGGTCTTGAGTTTCATACCAAATACCTCAATTTGCAGTACGGTATTTTGGTTGCAGCGTCAACAATTTAGCTCCCCTCCCTATTAATATTAAACTATTATAAAGGAAGCAAAAATGTCATTTTTACTGGAGGGAAATATGTTAGCAGGCGGCTGTTGCGTGACAGAGTCAGGAGAGAGTGACAGAGATGAAATGAAGCTGGGCTTGAATTGCTTCTTCAAACCCTTGACATTTGTTCCTTTCTTTTCTGGCTCTGATCTACACGATATACATAGCTGCTGTTGTTGTTGTTCCTGCTAATAACAAGACAGTGCAGCGCCGAATCGGAGATTGAGCGAGTGAAAAATGGGACTGGTGATAACATTTTCCCTGTGCCTGGGGGGAGGCTCATTAAGCAGGAGATCAGATCGCTACCAAAATACATACGTAAATAAAACCAACAACCAACAAAGTTCTCTCTTGCAATGTGCTGATGGAGAAAGCTTTGGATTCAGCAAAGGTGGGCCTGGAAAGAGGCTTCGCTGCTCGCCTTGCTGCCGAGTTTCAGCGCGTCGCTTGGGCTTCACCACAGCTGAGGGGCGAGTTGGTGAGCCCGTGTGTCCCCTCGTTGGTGAGCCCGTGTGTCCCCTCGTTGGTGAGCTCGTGTGTCCCTGCGTTGGTGAGCTCGTGTGTCCCCATGTTGTTGAGCTCGTGTGTCCCCGCGTTGGTGAGCTCGTGTGTCCCCAGTCACCTGTGCTGGGGTGGACCCGCACGGAGAAACACACACACACAACAGGACAGGTTTCTGCCTTCCCCGTGGCCGTCCTGCTCTCCTAAAAGACCCCTTCGCCTTTTGTCAAGGGCCCTCGTTTATGACTTGATGAAAACATTTGTAATAGATCATCAAATACTGATACATTCTGAGGGACAATATCCCATTTGTTAAATATAAATTAACATTAACACAGATCCCCCGTCGCAAAAAGGCGAAGGGTTTTGACACCTTTTCAGCAGGACAGGCCGGGCCCCAGCAAAGAAAGCCGAGGGCCTGTAAAGGAACTTGTCCCGAATGGTGATCCTCGGGGCTCTTGTGTGACAAGGTACATAGTTTCTATTCAGGAACAGGCAGATTATCGGTTACTATAGTTTCCCTAATGCTCAAATGGAGCTAAGGCCTAAGCTGAACAGAATAGGTTAAAAGGTGCCGATGTTTGGGCCTGCGAAACCACATGTTGAGAGTCAGAGACCAAACAAAACAAAGAGCACATCTCTCTGGTCTTTGATGTCTTCTCTGAGGGATGCGGTGTGAGGAAAATGCCGCCGTGCCCCCCGTGCCCAGCGCCCGGCCGGAGCGGGACAATGCGGCCGGGTGGGAGCAGAGGGCACCCGCGTCCCCGCCGCCCAGCCGGGTGTTGCGGGGGGGAAGCCAGGAGAGGCCGTCGTGGAAAACCCTTGCAACCCCACACATTTATTCTCCCGTTTCCCCCCCTACAAGACAGGCACCGCGGTCTCAAGCGCGGACAAACTCGGGACCCTTGAAGTACGAAGTTTAGCGAGGCTTAATTTGCAGTTTTCTGCATGTGTTTCCTTTAGTCTGTCCTTTAGTATTCCGTTTGTGTTGCGTGCTTTAAAAACTCTTTACAGCGCTTCGGCTAACAGCTTTTTATTTTGCTGCTTTGCCTCAGTGTCTGCTTTGAATCCGCTGTGGAGCTGGTGCAGCGGCTGCTCTGCGCTCCTTGCATGAATCACCGATTCTGCTCTTTTTTCCATTTGTGAGTGCACAGTGTTTTCAAACAATTCATATTCACCATAAAAATGTTCCGTGTAGGATATCCCCTGATAGCACGAGCAGCGCTTTTGCATTTTTCATAAGCAGGATTGAAATACCCGCTCCTTGCGCTCACGACGTAGGTTCCCTCCGTTCTGTTGAAACGCAGTTTAGTATTTTAATTTTTTATTAAAACTCTTGTAAGCAAGATAAATGTGCAGCGGCACTAAAGGGACACTGCCAGCGTTGATAGGTTATATTGCTACAATTTGGTGCCGCTCTTTAAGTATTCCAGCACTCGAGGTCCAAGTATTATGCAAAGCAAAATTAATCAGCACCTGCATCTTTTAAAATAATAGAATTCATGAATTCTAAAGTTTTATCAGCGTTATTGTAATTCTGATTGTCGTCGGTTCTTTATACCATTATAGAAAAATATCTAATTGTAACAACTGTATTCCTATAGTGAACATATTACTTGAATTCAAACCCTAACAATGGCAATAGGATAACTGTCCTTGAATTTGAGCCTTTTGTGATACATCAATAGGCTTACAATGTGCTGAATTAGCAGGCATATTAATGGGCAGATGCAGCACCAGCCCATTCTTTTTACCCAAATCTTCTTATGCAAATACCCCATGAATCCAGTTCAAAGAGCTAGCTTTAAAATGAGCTTCTACACACATTCAGATGGGCCCTTTCACAACTGGCAATGGGACTTAGATAGAAAGTGACATGAGAAAAGTTTAGACACTTGTTTTTATAACTGAACATGATCTTGTTATCATAATCTGATACTGGTAACTGGCATGGTCTGGTTGTAGAATTTTAAGCCTTTAACAGAGGGAGATAATCTAGGCCTTTGTGCTACAATGTACTGAATCCTGCACTTGGTGAAAGCTATCAATGAGGATCGCAGTTCATGCTTTTTCAAACAAAACTTTTTCATGGTAAAAGCTTTTATCCTATGATAATTACTTAACTGATTGTAGCGGTGCCTTTAACGTTAGTGAGCTCATAACAAGGGCACGTAAAAAAGGTTGCGTTATTTCAGAATAAATAAATTATCAAATAAACAGGTTTTGTTTGCTTGTTGAACTAAATGGTAATGAGGTCATTATTAAAAATGCTAATGTACGGCAGCACGGCTAGTAAAAGTTAATGTATTTTGTGATCTTTCTTTTGTTTGTGGTGTTTCTTCTGATTATTTCTCATCGACAGCATCTGGGTGAGAGTGTTTTTAATGATTTAATTGCAAATTTAGGAAAACCTGCCAAAGGAAAAGGAGGGCAATAGTTTTCCCAAGTCTTTGATGTTGAAGCCCCTTCCTTTAAAGTTATTTTAAATTTGCCTGCCATTTTAATGAAAACCTGTGGTTTTCTAGGTGATGGTTTGGATTTTTTTTAAACTCTTCATTTTAAGGAGTCCAAAAGATGGTGAGAAAGAATTTCATGTTGACATTTCCCATACATGCTGACCAAGCGTCATTAAAGCAATGCTTCCTACAGAATATTCTATAGGAAGTATAAAGACAACAGAGAATCGATTCTCAGCTGGAGCAAATTGGCATAACTAATTGACTTCTGTGGATCTGGTCAACACTGTTCCAGCCTTGGCCAGTGTGTGGAGTTGATAGATGTAGATAATTTAAACTACACGAGATTATTGTAAAAAATGAGGGGGGGAAATAATCTGCTCTTTTATCATTGCATTTACAGAATCACAATGTATGTTAGACTAGTCTTGTACAGCGTTATTGATTGGTTTATTCTTTATCATTTTTTCTGAAATGAATATTTATGGTGTGTTCTGAAGCATTAATGAGGCGATTCTTATACTAAGACCTTTAGTGCAATAGATGAGCATAAAAGCAAGCATATCTCTTAAATAGTTATTTTCAAAGCAATACAACAATTTCACATAGACACACACTGGCAAAAATATTATGGGCTGTGCTTGATAGCCTTCATGGAGGAATGCTTTATTAAGGTTTAATGGTAGCAAAACAAGAGGGTTCCACTGAGTCTTCCTCTGGGTACTTTGTGTTTCGGCATTAATTAGCAGCATTGCTTAGGGAGACTAATACATTTGGTGAACACTTTGTTTTTTAGTATTGTTTTCTATTTACTGTAAACCTGCAATAACAAACTTATGCGCTGAAAGAATATGTCAAATTAATGTACAGCTACATAGAGGGCCTAATTCTGATTTCAAATGTGCGTAAGTACACCATTCCTGTCTCAGAAGTATAATTCATCACCATTTATCCTGTTGAGCCATTACTGCCTTACTCATATGCAATAAATTTCATCTTTCAAATTAACGTATGGCTTATCAGAAAATGTAGTTAAATGTAAAGGAACACATTAGGACAGTGACTGGCTGATGGGAATCTGCTCCAAAGACTGGGTCTGTAAGAAGCTCCTTCTAGGAAACATGAGCCAGCCCAGACAGCCCCACTCTGCAGGAGAGGCTTCTCGGGGACTTTGTCACGTGTGTATTCATAGATCACAAAATAACTGTACATGTTATGCTCTTGTGAGAATTCAAAATATTTGTATATATCTAGCTGTATCACAGTTAGACTATGATACTCAAATTAACTGCTTAAATGTCTCAACTTTCCATAGGCTGTTGGTTTTTTGTTTGGGTTTGTTTGGTTGGTTTTGGTTGTGGGTTTGTTTTTTTTTTTGGCTTTGTGGATGAAGCTGCAGTGATAAAATGAAGTTTTATTTTCTTGCCCTTTTGCTGTATCTGGGAATGTTTAACCATAGCATGGAAAAAGGCATGGAAGGAAATCTGTGCAGGAGAACCACTTAAAGGGTGGAGTGTCAGAGGTAATGCAGGAGAAGAAACCTAAATGGAACAGAACAGTAAAATGCCTGGAGGGCAAACTGCATGGTGGAGCAGTGGAAGGAGACGGAGATGGGGAATCATCTAGAAGATCAGTATCAGACTGTCACACTGTATGATATGTAAAAGAGGAGAGGAAAACTTGGTGTAAATTAATGGCAGATAACATTGTTCAGGGAGTAGAACAAATGAGAAGAAACTCCAGCCTCTGTTTGTTGTTGTGGAAATGATTTTCAGATTTTGTGCCTCGTCTTACCAGTTTGTGAAATGGGGACAGTAATAGGAACTCTTTGAAAATGGATTTGGAGACTCAGAATAGAAATTCTCAAGAGTATGTAACCTACTAATACCTGTTATTTTACTGCAGTTCACCAACAGGGAGTTCACGTTTCATAATGCCAACAGTAACAAAAAGCAAGGAAAAGCAGATTGTACAAACAAAATTAATTTGAATGAGTTTCAGTCCCGTGTCTGCTGTGCTTCAAAGGGCAGACAGAAAACCAGATCTGAGTAGGGAGAAGGCAAAAATGATGTGTTTTGTTTTTAGAATTTATTTTGTGATGAGTAGTGGCTGTGAACATGGTTTTGTATAGGAAAGCAGAATTTAACATGCTGGCATGAAAATCAAGTCATCAAGTCCTTTTTCTCAAGGAATAGATACTCTCTGAAAAGAAAGTTTCATGATGGTGGACACTACCTGCAATTTTAAGTCAAATTTTCTGAAAATGTTTTAAAAAGAGGTGCAGGGGCGAGGGAAACCGTTTCTTTAAATCAAAACCGGATAAAATAATTGCAACCAAATCATATTTTGATATTTTGCAAATGAGATGGAATGTTTTGACAGTTTGAAATAAAAACTTTTCCTTTCCAAATGGCATTTTTCCAGAAAAGTAAAATTAATCCATCTCAAAGAAAGAGGTTTCAGTATCATTCTTGCACTGGTCTCATTGACTTTTATGCGTTTTAGTACTTTGAGAAAGTGGGATAAGCATGTATTTTGGTGCTCTGAGGAACTGGATCCTACAGTGTTTGAGATAAGCCTTAGTTTGTTCTACAGACAAAGCTGAAATTCATCCCTGAGAGATTCAAATTCTTGATTTTGTCGTTTTGACATCTGGCGCTGAAATAATAGTTTCATGCCTGCTTTTCTATTTCTTTTTGTGCACGGGAGGATTTTTTTTTTTTTTTTTAAATGCTCATTTTTCAAATCTCCTCCCAGGGAAGAGTTTGGCATGCTTTGGGCCCTCTGAGCAAACCAGTGTTTTCTAACTACAGGTGTTCACCCAGCAGTAACGTTGCACTGCGCTGCATTCCAACCAGAACAAAAAAATGAATTATACTCACAAAATATGCCAATGTTCCCAGCCTCGCGCCTTCATCAGGGCTGAAATGTTAGTATACTCTGCTAAATCCAAGTCAACAATAAAAGAATCATGAGAAGTGCGAATGGAATTGTTTCTCTGCCAAGTGGAGTGCAACGAGGCTTTACTGTTTGATGAACAGCTGTAAATACTCTAGATTCCCCCATTGCATTCACGCTGTGTAGATAGTACCGCTGGTGCTTTCTCTCGAACATCACCGGAGTCGCTATCGTTACACTCGCTTTGCTGCAGTTTTATAGCTTCTCTCTGCTTTTCTTACCTTCCAGGTATTAGATGTGCAATACCCTATAGCAAATACAGCTACAGCCTGAGCAAATCTCGCCCTTTCTCTGTAATTTCAGAGCAGAATTTTACAGCAAAACCAGCTTTTCTCCCATTAAAATGCCGTCCAGGGGGGGATTTCCGCATGCAGGGAACACCTCAGCATTGAGTGACCTCTTCCAAGTCACACAAGACGTTGGTGATGAGTTTGACAACACAACCCAAATCACCTTGTTCAGCATGTGCGGTTCAGCTTGTGTCTTTCACTCACACCTGACCGGTGAGGAAGAAAATAATTACTTACCTAGTAATAAATAACTTCTGTTTTCTGAGATGTTTATCCTAGTAGCGCTAAGGATTTACATGGCTGTGTTAAGCATGGGATCAGATAAAAGCTATCGTGTAACAGTACGGTTCTTTTGCATGGATATTGGCATAACTTTTGAGTCTGCGTGTAAGCCCCATACTACGTGTGCCTGTGGGACAAAGTGGTAGCAGAGCAGTCGCTCCTTGGATATGCTAGCCATTTTCTCCTGGAAATACTTGGCACACTAGGCAAGGAGCTCAATCACTGATTTAAACATAAGGCAGGTGTGGTTTCATTATATCACCATGGCCACAGGGCTTTCTTTGTCAAACTTTAGTGCTCTGGTTTAGTTTAAAATAAAGGTACAGGTATTCACAAGTGGTCAGACCCCTTGGAGATAAAACCACTGGGACAGTAGGCTTGTGTTAAACCAACATAATGATCAGATATCAGGTCTGGAGCATGATTTTCCTCAGCTGCGTGAGAATACGAAGGAAGCATCACAGTTAGCTCAGAAGATTTAGAGAAAGAATTGCTCCACTGTTTGTGATAGCCCTACAAATACACAGCTTATATAGTAGACTGACAGAGAGGAGAAGGGAGATCGGCTCCTTAATCCAGGATCTCTGAAAGAGGATGGAAAAAACAATCTGAACATGTTACAATAATTCAAATCCCTGTAAATGCTCTGTTGAATACTGAAAACCATGTAAAATTATTATTGCTCCCAAGGCAGCCTGTAAATATTGTTATTGTATTGGCTGAATTCAAACATAAAATATTTTCTCCCTGGTTTGTAAAACAGTTGACAGATATAATAGACACCACTAGCCAACTCTTAATCTTGGTTTTAAGGTTTAGATTTGTTCTAGATGTTAGAATTAACCCTGGTTAGAATACATGATAGATTTCTATTCTACAAGAGAAATATCCCCTCTTCAGAAGAAATCCCCTTCTTAAATCATCTAGCCTGTGACATCCCCTTAATCCCTTTATTTTTCTTGAATTTAGCATAAATACTTCCCTTTTTTACACCTCCATCTGTTTGTTCTACTTTCCTGCCTTGGTTCCTGTCTACGATGCATTGAGCTCTGTTTTCAGTCGTAAGGGCATTAGCTAAAGCAGTAGTTTCCCAGAGTTGGTGCCAGAGAAGTAGACGGAATGTCTTGAGAATGGTGAAAGACGTAAATATACAGAGACACGTATTGATCTGTATGCGTGCGAGAGCGCAGACGGATGGATGGGTGGATGGACATGCACACAAATAAATAATACAGCCAGTGAATGTACATACGCATCTATCGGAAAAGTCGTAGAATTCTAAAATGCTCTGGCTAATAGCCTGGTTAATGAATACAAATGCAGTGCAAACTCAAGCAAGCTTAATACTTACAATGGTTTGTTCCCAGGCACCTACGGAGTGGTAAGGAGGAGAATTAACATAGGATTATCATATTTTACACATAGACATACTTGCCAATCCTTTTAAGAATACTTTAAGGACAGATATAGAGTCTAAGTATTTGGAAGTAAGAATCACTAAATATAGATTGTGCAAACCACTTAGCTATAATTCTTTTGAATTACTTGCTGAATGACACAACGGCATGTTCAGTTGACTTCTATATAATGAAATAAGCCATTTTAAGTTTTAAATGTGGGAAGATAGCAGTCCATAAGCTATCCTAAATATTTAGCAAACTTCCATTTGATTAACTAAGCCATTTTTGGCACGATGAAAAACTATCCGCAACTTTAATACTATCAAAAATCTGTTCTGAAAGTGAGTGGTAAAAGATATGCGTGTTTTCTTGAGTTTCAGGATTCAGCACATTTGTAAGGCACATTCCACAGATGCTGGAGGTTTTATGCAGGTACAATCAAGTATCTATAAGATCACCTGGCTGCCTTACGCAGTTGTCTGACAATGTGGGCTGTGGTTTCATGATCGTTAACATCCGATCTATGTGCTATCAAAGCACTCGGGGTGTAAATTTGATCTGGATAAAGGGAAGGCACATGACTGCATTTCTGTATACTCGGGTTAGCTTACAGTGTGCAGTTTGTGCTGGCTGTGGTAGGACAAGCAACGTCTAATCTGCTGCTGATACGTTTTGGGGGTTTTTTGAGTGAGCTACAAAAATAACATGGCAGAGTGAGGTTTTTCTGCAATGTCTCTTTGCATCTTGTGACCACAGTGCTTTTTATTTGGTATTAGTGATCTAAAATTGTATTTTTAGCGTATTGCAAAATAGATCCTCAGATGCATCTCCTGTTAAAAATGTATAACAAAACCCCTATCTAAATGTTCTTAGTATTGCTTTTGTTGAGCTGTGGAGAACATTTGCTTTCTGTTCTTCATTTGTTAATATTACCTGACTTATTTGCATAGTTTATGAGAGTACTTTTCAGATATGTTTCAGAGTAGCTTTTGGCATAGGAAAAAGTAAGTTTAGAACATGCAGGTGAGTAGAAAAGTCTTGTTTCTTCAAAGTTTTTGAGCTGTATCACAGATGAAGAGTTGTTTAGGGATATTGTGTCTTGAAGGATTTTGCTGTGCATCATTTCTCACCTTTCCACTTTGTCTACGTGGAGGAGAGCAAGAAGGGTAGTTAGGAAAGGGCAGAGGGAAACTGCTCAGTGGCAGACAATAGAGCAAGGGGCAACAACCACAAGAGGAGCCGTGGGAGGATCTGAAGTGCATGTTAGGAGAAATGTTTCCCCCAGAGGAAGATATGACAATAATGGAAGAGGTTGGCCAGAGACCTTTGGAGGTTTCCAAGAGCTGGCTAGACAAAGTCATGACTCCTCTATTGTTCATCAGAGTTCTGGGGGAGATTGGAGCAGAAACCTTGGAGTTCTCTTCCATAATATTTCTATGATTGTGTTAGTCTGTACCTACATTGCAGAAGTAACAACAAGTAATTTATTTAGGTGGGATTTTCACTGCAGGTGAGTTTTCTTTGTAGGTGAATTTTTTTAATGGGATTTCAATGTTTTTGTACTGGGGCCATAATTCAGCTGTGAAATCAACTCCATGGTTCTAATACAAAAGCTCTGTATTGTATAATGATCTCACTTCCCACAGCATAGTGATCATACTACATGTTAAAAATCTTGTTTTCTTGTTGAAATCCACCATTAAACCCATTGTGTATATATGCTTGAAAGCCCACTTTTTTGTCAGCTTTGTTAAAAAACAAAACAAAACAAAACAACCCCTCAAACTACAAGAGAGCAGTTTCTACTCTTTCTGCAGCAGGACCAGCCTGAAATTCTGTATTCTTTATTCTTTCCTGTGTTCATCTTCAGAGTTCAGCTTTAAAAGTCATCATTGACAATTTTAAAACATTTTGAAAGGTAGTGAATACCATACAGGGTCAGACCAGATGTCCTTCTGTTGTGTCCTGCTATCTGACTCTAGCTAGCAGTGAATGCTTATCAGTGTCAGCGCAGTGCGTCATCCTTTCCCTGGTATATCTTTCCAATAATCAGTGGTTCACTTTTCACTGAACTAGGTGGGATCTGAGAATGCATCTCACAGCAGTGTTCAGCACTTTGCATGTTTAAACCCATTGAAACATAGTATTAATTATGGTGGTGCATCTAATGGTGCTGTCATTATCCTCTGATGGATTTTTCCAGATAACCCAGCGACCAGATGTTCATTTGGTCAGTTTCCAAAAGAAATATGCTTCTCTATACATCTTTCATTTGGCATTTAGTCACGTTTTCACAGTGATGCACTTGCAATTAAGAATCTTTTGGTTGTGGTTTTTTTTTGGGGGGGGGAAGGGGAGGGGAGGGCTTAACACAACAATGAGCTCAACTGTGTTTACAATTGAACTGTTTGAAATTGCATCAGGCAATGACTCAGTCTCGGTCACTCTTCAGCTGCTCTGAGTTCTCACCCAAATGTTTGTTAAATCAGTTTTAGTCGCTTTTGATTTATGGAGGCATGATTAAATAAGGAGACCGGAGCGGCAGAAAGTATCTGCTGCTGTTAGGGAAGCACAAGCCCTGGAAGCTGGCGGATGTTGGCTCTGCAGCAGATCAACCTGGTTGGAGCAAAGGTCATCCTCTAATGGAAAGAAAAACAAAAATAAAACACTCCCATTCCACCATGAGGAGATACTGAGCTACCAGGGGGAGGGCGAGCTCCTGTAATGTACCACTGTGCCACCTGTGTTGTACAGATCTTTACAGTCCTTTACTCCTCTTTCCTCCCACAGACAAATTACAAAGTCTGAAGGGCCTGTGACAGGCTTGAGCAATAACGAAACGGGCTACTGCATAGCTTCTCTCTGCCGTGTGATCCAGAACCCTTCCTGCTCAGTGGCGGCTCCTTCCAGTCTTGGTCTCCTCCTGTGATACCAGCTTGTGCCCTGACCCATAATGGGCTGCCCTCATCAAGGAGAGGTCTGTAAATGATCCTGTTTGATTCAGTCTGGAGAGGTCAAGAGGAGCTTTGGTGTACACAGGGACCCAGGAGTGGGGAGACCTACCTACCTCTGGCCATGCTCTTCCTTTTTGATGGAATTCGTATGTCACAGCTGACGTTAAAGTCAGCATTTTCTTGATCGCTGTTGTCCAGCTGTGGCACTGGGTCTGGCTCTGCTGTTCCTACACTGTTCCTCCACAGTGGGCAGACAGCTGAGTGCTGTGTATACTTCCTCGGCACGAGAAGCTTCCCCGAGAGCTGTCTGTGGCTGGTTCTAGCATAGGTCCAAATTCTAAGACCTGGAAAATTGAATCGTTAAGCCTTGAAGTAGTCCTTCACTGCTTACTGATACCCAGTGTAACATCAACGACGTGGAATTCCTGTCTTATCAAGGTATGTGTATACTCATTATCTTATAATTTCATGATGCTCTGGAAGAGTGACTGATTCTGCACTAGAGCAGTTATACCGGTCGGCTTTCTCCTGTGTCCTCTGGGACTGGGAAACGAGGGCAAACAAAAGGCTGGTGCTTTGAAACTGGGAGGTACTACCTAGGCACCTCCGTCTGACCTCTTGCACAGCTCGGGAAAGGGCTATGCCGTGTTGTGAAGGGTAGTTGGCACCAGATGAAGCAGTCTTCTCTGGAAAACTCCCGTTCAAATGACAGGAACAATTGATTTGCAGTACCGAGGATCTGAACATCGCGCTTTTATCGTCAATGAGCCATATCTTTTAGGATCTCTTTGTTGTGGTGCTTTTTTTTTTCCTTTGTGGTTCACTTAGTTTTCATTTTTATAACTACTGTATACAGGACTTAAAATTGCCAGTTTTGTGTGGCTATGGGGTTGTGGGGGTTTTTTTGGTCAATTTTTGTAGAGAAGTCTTTTCTATTTACTGAGGAGGGAAGACTTAATCTTGACCAGGTGAATCTTTACTGCGTGGGTCCAGGATTTCAACCGAATTTTTTCATTTCCATTTGGTGGTAATTCTGTGATCACACAAACGTCATTTACAGTGGAAATCTAGTCTATGTTTTTCTGTTGTGTGGTCCCAATATTGTGCAACACTTGTTGCTCTTGTTTAAGACTGTGGTGCCTGTGTTCAAGTTACGGAAACAGAAACACTTGGGCTTGCTTGGGTCTGGGCACACAGTGAAACTTCTATGTGTAACAAAGTGAGGAACGTCACATTTTCAATTTACATCTGCATTGCACGCTGTAGGAAAACGGGATTCCCTACTTACTGGTAACTGTGAGTCCTGAGATAACAGTTGTTTGCTTAAAATGGACAGGATAGCAAATTGCACTCCTTGTTGTTCTCATTAAAAGGGTGTTGTTTGGCAACAACTTTGGCTGAGGTTGCAAATCACATGCGTCTCCATCATAGTTCTTGTCTTTGCTTTCTGTAACTGCTTCTTCCAAAATCCTGGTGATTAGTATGCAAAATTTCTCTGTCTTTGAAGCTAAAGACATACTCTTGAGTATTGTCATCAGTTATACCTTCGGTGTTCTGTTCAGCATCTTAAGAATAAAATCCCTAGCTAAATTCTTACCCTGTTATTAAGGACCTAAAGTAAAGGAACTAACTAAAGCATGCAAATTGTGAAGCGCTTCTTTTCTTTCCTTTTCTTTTTTTTTTTTTGTTTCTTTTTTTTTGTTAGTTTTTGCCAGTACCGCTTCAATAAAGTTAGTGGCAGCTTTTAAGCAAGAACAAGTTGTACAATACATGGCGGTGTGTCTGTTCGCATAAATTTCATTCTTTAAATTAAAAAGCCAATAAATGAAAACTGTCTGGATGCACTGGTTGTAAATGAAAGGCTGACTCAATGTCTGCTATGACCATTAATGAGCCTTTCCTACGCTCCCTAATCATCTTGATTGCCTTATTGAATGAAACACGTGACACAAACCTTGTGTAGCATCTCAGTGATGCTCAAGCACTCACTTTGGCTTTTAGTAGAGTAAGTGGTGATTTACTTCTGGCACCTTCTCAAATGGCAGCTCTTTAAATTTGTGGTCTTCAGTTGAATCTTCTACCTATACACTTAATTTCCCAGAGCATCAGTTATCTTCAAGTTGTTAATATCCCAGCAGGTGTTAATGTCAGAAAAGCCATGCCAAGCCCCTGGTCAACATGCTATCTTGCCTATCCAACATGAAGTCAACATACTTCCCTCAAGAGGGAATTGGCTGAAGAGGAAAACAGCTGCGCAGCTTCCTACTTCTATAGCCTTCTGAACAAGGCATCTGCACTTTTTTAACCAAAATGTTCATTATCTCTACTTAATAAAAGGTTTGTTAGTAAACACCCCGGTTTTTAATCATCCCAAAGTTATTTGGGTAGCCCATTTAAACTAAGATCGTGTATCTAGTGCAGAAGTATTATCCTGCAGCCCTTAGTACTGCATGAGTACTATGAGCTTCCTGTTGATGTTTGCAGTCTCAAGAAAAAGCTGAAGTTTACAATGGAAGTGGAAAGGGAAATGATTGAATAAGCTTTGAAAACTGAACTACTCTTCCTCCTTCAAACAGATCTTTCTGGGCATTGCTAGAAAGACATGGACTACAATGGCAAGGAAGTCTACTAAACTTAAACTTCTGGTGTTCTCATGCTGGTTACTGGCTACGTATATGTTTAGTGGAACTCATTCATGCTTGTTAAAAAATGAGAATGTTAACTAGTAGTTAACTAGATTGTTAACAACTTATCATTTCTAGTATTCTGGTTTGAGTTGGTTTGATTTGGTTTTAGGGACAACATTGTGCAAATTTAATCCATGATGTTGATGAAACAGATTTTTCTGAATGTTGTTCCTTTAACAGGCTAGGTAGTCAATGATATTATATTGTAAACTTTGACTATACGCTTTCAGTATTTTCAAATGTGTACTTGTCCTTATTCTTTCCTTTTAGATCTTACTGAAGAAGAAGGTAACTGCTGTTGCAGATACAGAACAATAACTATTTGGCTTGGCTTTCCATCATAGTTCTTCAGCTTCTGTATCAACATTTCCACACGGTGCACATCTGATCAGGCCACATGGAGAGCTCTCATAGCTGATCTGGTATTCTGGAGAGGACAATCTGTGAGAATAGATTTTCTTATCAACAGTGTTCCCATTTCAAAAGATCAACACGTTTTGTAATGTAATGAACTATAATATGTGGGTGAGAGGCGTGTTGCGCATGGAAGCCCCAGTCAGGAATTGGGCTTTGTACATACCTGTTGTCCTTCAAGAGGCTGCAGTGTAAGCAGAGCGTGGGGAGAGGAAAATAATGGACCTTGGAGGACAACGGTGAGCTCTGCAGAGGGAGTGGAGAAATGGTGTAAGAGATACAGAAAGTTAAGGGGAAAAAATGACACCAAAACCAGAAAAAAAAAAAAACAGAAGAGGAGAAAAAGAGAACTAGGGAAGGGGGAGGACAGGGTAAAGGAAAGTAATATGCAAAATGAAAACAATGGGAGGAGCAACCTGTGCACCACAAACAGAGGAAAATAACATTGGAGAGAAAACTGTATTGGCTAGAGATGTCCGTGATACACCTAGAGCATATGTATTATTCTTGTGTTCTGTGGAGAATCTGCTTCTCTAGATGCTTTAAGATGTTAAATGCATTTCATGCTGTTGGGTGAAAATGGGATTTTATTTTGATACATATTTATTTTTTCTTTCCTAATGTTGCAATATACACAGAAAAAGACTAGGATGTGTATTAGTTCAACAGGAACTCAGGATGACTTGTTTTATGTGAACAAGGGTGTTAGGTATTGTGAACTATAAAAACATTTCATTGTTAGACAAGAAGAGTTAAATGTATCACTTTTAGCAATCTTCCAAATTAAACAGCCAAGTTTTGTTCTTCCCTCCGTCAATATGACATCATTTTGTTTATACTGAAAAAACTATTTTGGAGGTACATCTTGAGTTGGAACAGGTTATGCAGTGTGGCAAGAATTCATAAAATGTTCTTAGAAGTTTTCATTTTTGTCTCAGTAAGAGGAAGTCAAAACAAACATTTTCAGGCATATAAAGCATATACTTTAAACATTGCTCCCAGTGTTGCATTTTTGTTGTTTTGGTTTGTTTGGGGGTTTTTGCCGAAAGCACAAGAACTTTAATCAAATACATTAGTACACAGGGGAAAATGTATGAGGAAGAAGCTGTACATCTGTACAGGAGGGTTGCCTACATTCTGTGTTTATTCCAGTGATAAACTTCAGCCTTCTGTCACTCAGTACTTCAATATTTTCTATTTAACTTAGTTTTGCAGTTCCTTTAAAACAAGCGTTTAGGAATCAAAATCACTTGAGGACTGGATTACGTGGATTACGTTCTCATTTTCTTTCCTCCTGATAAGATGTTTCTGGTCATTTTGTCCTGTTCTGCCGATTGGTGTTGGGATGGGGAGAGCCATCCATGCAGACCCAGCTGCCCCGGCACCGCTTTTCTAAGGTAAGTGGCTATAGCAAGGTTAAAGCATACAGCACCAACACGGCAAAGTGGTTCTGTAGCTGGAGCTTTAGGTGGCATCTTAATAGCTTTAGGAAGCAGGCAAACCTGGCTGCACACGTGTGAGTTATAAAGGGCTCTCTGTCTGTGAGGATGATGCCGTGATGTCTGGTAACGGTAACCAGCAGGGCAGCAAAGTCACTTCTAGAAGTGTATCGCGTTGCAGCGCGGAGTTTCCTGGCGTGATGTCAGGCAGCTCTTGTGAACCCCAACCGCTCCGCAGCAGCTACAGTTATTCTTAGAGACACTTCCCATTCCTTAGGAAAAGCTACCGTGAGAGGCTTTCATCTTTAGAAGTGAGCATTTAAACGTTGGACTAATTTGTAGCTGATTCGCAGCTCAGCTGCAGCCCTGCCGGCTGCGCTGGGATCGGTGACAAGCCTTTCTTCCCCTTCCGCAGCGCACTTGCAGACAGATCCAGGGCCTGGGAGTGCATTGCCCCAGAGGCAACTCGGCTTTTTCACAAGAGTGTAGCTGCCTGGGGGAGTTTTCCAGAACAAGTAGCATATTAGGTGTTCCCTAGCCAAGGAGAGACCTTACACGCGTGTAGAAACCTTGCCGGCTTCGCAAGCGTTGGATTGGCGTTGTTGGGAACCACTCTGTTGTGTTTGAAGATGGTGAGGGGCTGGTGACCGTGAGGTTCAATATTGCCCCAGCGGGGCCATGTGGTTTAGAGGCAGAGGCATGAGCTGCCCAGCCGGGCAGCAGAAGGGGACGAGAGCAAAAACCTCGATCCCCTCAAGGGGTGTGGGTTCAGAATGGTAAGGGCAATATATGTTTAACCAAAGCGTCTTTCCTCTTGGTTGGATGGCCACCCACGACCCTGGGACAGCATTCTTGCAGGACTTAGCGGAACAGCTGAATTAGAGACAGCCTCTCTTGTGTGTTCCTTTTTGGGTGGAGATCGGAAAATTAGTTAATGAGACTGAGGCAGGAACTCGTAGGAACTACACTGGGAGGCATCTGACTGTGCAGCTTAGCAGTCGTTTGGCTGTACGGAGCGTTTCACAGAGAAGCCTGTTTTATTTGTCATCCTTGTCCCACCCACCTCTTCTGGTTTGGGGCAATGAGGTCGGGAATGTGGTTGCTCTCCCAGATTTGGAAAGTTGGTCTGTCCATTCTTGCAGTTTAATGAATAATAAACACACCAACTTAGAAGCCCAGTAGCCTCCCCCTTTCAATCCCCCACTGCAGCCATGGTTAGGCTGGTTGCAGGCTTCACCTGTGTTTTGGAGAAGTGTGTGGTGGCAACTGAGCAAGTCCTGGGACAGCAGTTGCAGGCACAGATGTCCCTGAGCCATGACACCTTGGCTGGCAAGAGGGCAGGAAAAGGCAATGGGTCCATCCCTGACCTGGCAGTGGGGTGAGACACCACCCGCTCAGTTTTACTTCATTGCAAAAATAAATAAATTTTACTTTCATAGAATCATAGAATGGTTAGGTTGGAAAGGACCCTTAAGATCATCGAGTTCCACCCCCCTGCCATAGGCAGGGACACCTCCCACTAGACCAGGTTGCCCAAGGCCACCTCCAGCCTGGCCTTGAACACCTCCAGGGATGGGGCCTCAACAACCTCTCTGGGCAACCTGGGACAGTGCCTCACCACCCTCAAAGTGAAAAACTTCTTCCTAATGTTCAATCTAAACCTGCCCTCTTCCAGTTTAAAGCCATCCCCCCTCGTCCTATCACTATGTGCCTACTACTTTCATAGTAGCATGTTGGTTAGGGGTTCCCCATCTGAGGGAGCAGAAATGAACTAGCACCTCGTCTCTTGGCACAATCCATTTAGCCTGGACAGTAAACAAAGATATATTCAAGAGAAGAATATTTCTCTTAAATTTGCTAAGCATTTTTTTCTTTTAGTTCAGGAGATATCTCCTTGTTTTCACGACTGGTAACTTTAGTCCATCTCATAGGCACAAAAGCTGCTTATTTTCAATCCTGTTCTTCTTTGAAGGACCAAGAAAGTGTGAAGGAGTAAAACCCCCCAATCACTCACTGTTAACACGAGCTGCTGAAGTGATTGTATTAGTTGGTGATAACTGTCCAGATGCTCTAAGCGCTGGGGTCTCGCTGCCGGCCGGGAGATTCCCATAGCAAGCGTCAGTAATAGATAGTGTGAGAAAAAGAAACATGATCAGGGCTCTTCTTAAAGAGAGTAAAATATACACCCAGCAGGGATGAGAATATCCTAGAAACAAACAGCAGGGAGCCACAACGAGGAAGAAACAGTGCAGGAAATGGAGCTACAATTCTGATTTCATCAGATTAGCGGAAGGGGAGAAACCAGAGGATTTCTGTGAAAGCAGGAGAGCACCGTGTTAGATTCACCCTTGACCAGTAAACCCAGTTTTCACACTGGGTCTGCGTGAAAGAGCAGAAGACACGTAGAAGTTACAAGTGGGATGTCAGTTCATCATGAAATAGTTGGTTACTTTCTTTATTTAATTTTTCTTTTCTAAACTTTCATCTTTTTTTTTCAACTTCAGGTCGGTTTTTTAAACCCAAGAAAATGTTTTTTAGAACTGAACCTGCAGAAAAAAGTTGTTTGCTAAACTGACCCAGTTGCATTAACAGCTTTGGGCTCTCCTAAACAATGCTTTTTAACTTTTTTTACAGAAACATAGTTCTGGCAGCTCTGTATTGTCTCATAGTGATGCTTTTTGGCTTTTATTAATTATTGCAATTGAAGTGCAACAAATACAGAACTAATTAAATGAGCCTTTAAAAGCACATTCCCCTTAATTAAATGGAAACTTTGAAGACACTGGTTGAATTGGGTGAGATTCACCAAGGGCAATAAATACATTATATCTACTTAGTGTTTTAAGCAAATTTTAATTCTATTTCTAATGAAATTAATTTGATTTTCAAAATGAGGGAAGGGGGTGGAAGTAATGGGAGTGTAAGGTCAATGAGTGGTCCTAGAAGAGCCCTGAGTTGGCAGGTGGAGTGGAGCAAATTGTGAGACGGAAAGGAAAGGGAGATTTCTCGTTAGGGTGTCACGTTAACCTGAAGTGATTAAAGCGTGAGGCCTTGTAGGAGCTGATTTTTCATTTCTCCAGAAATCACGGCTTGTAAGCAAAACTAGGAGAAGGAATCAAAATAACAGAGGACTCTCAGCCTTACTGTGTTGTGGGTCTCAGGACCTTGGGAAAGTCAAGCTTCCTGAATAAAAGATGGAAATTGGTCCTTAGTATGTTTAATTAAAGAGGAGATTGAGAATTATTTAAACATAATTTAAAGTGATTTAATGAAAACCAATATTTGAATATAAGGCTTAATCTCCCTGAAAATAAATCATGGCTAAGGATGAGAAACTGTACATGTAAATGCAGTGATTTGGAGACCCCTGCGTGGAAGGGGAGCTCAGATGCACTGCATCTGTCGCAGCCCTCGGAGGACCGGCCCTGAGAGCTGCTGTGCTGGATGGGTACGCTGCTGCGTCTGCCGAGCTGTTCGGGAGTTGAGCAATATTACAGGCTGTGTAACAGCGAGCAAGACTTCCATTTTCCCTGGAAGAATGAGGAATCCGTGACATACAGCTGATTGCTGAATAGGGAATATGATCAACGCGGCTGAATTGAGGAAGCCTTTGGTTTAAGAAAGGTTACTTAAAGTTGGTTACTTTTCTCCCCATTTTTGTTTTATTCTTTTAATTATTTGTTTTAGAGTGCTTTTCTGGCCTCCAACTTTCATAAGAGATGACTAGAAGAAAGATACAAAATAATTTTAGAATGCATTCTAGCTGAATTCTGGATAAACTTAATGGAAATTTTCACAAGAAATGTTTTGAAACATTTTTTTCCACAAGATACACCTAAGACAAATATTAGATACTAAAAAAAAAAAAAGTATATGATTTGTTGTATTTTACAGACCTAATGGACGCAACTTTCGCACAGGGGGCTTTTTGTGAGTTGAATGTGGCTTCTGCTGGCTGGGCTGGGCTCAGGAGTCGGGACACAGCAAATTCCCTTTGGCTGTCCTTGGTCTGCTGCTGTTACAAAACTTTGCGAACTCTTGCGCTTAGCACTTCTGTGAATGTTTTAGGAAACGTGGGGGTTTTTTCAGAGTAAAGATGAGGAGGGCAATTCTTGTTCCAACAGCTTCACTGAACGGTAGGGAATCACAGTCACTTACAGATGGGGCGCTCAGATAAATAAAGGGAAGGCTGCGTCCACGCGGCACTGCAGGGTAGAAGACGCCTCCGCTACCTTTTCTTCTTTCAGGAAAAGCAGGATAAATCAACCGCGCGGGGGGTTGGCCAGGAGAGTTGTGCTGACAGCGCTCCCCGGTTGGCGGTGCCTGAGCAAGCCGGCTCGGAGGGCGCTGTGCAGCTCCGTCCTGTGCTGCGTGCATGCACTTCTGCAGTCGTCATCTGAGTTAAGCTACAATTCCTGCGCCCACACCAGCCTCCGAACTTCCCCGCTGTCTTATTTGTCTCCTATCTTGTTTTACCCGTTGATATCAAATGTTCCTTCAGGCGAAAAGTGCAATAGAAAGCCAAGTCACCTGTGGTATAGATATTGAGTTTCTGACCTAGAACAGCACATAAGGAAGGGAAAGCCTTTAAAGTCTGCTGTATTTGAGGGAGAAGCTACCTGTTGGTTTTTTAGCCATTGAATAGCCTCTTTTATTCTGAAAATACATTTGAATACAATGAGGGAGGACTAGCATAAACACAAGAAAACATTTTGTGTGCTAAGTATGAAGTATTTCAAAAGAAATCTGCAGTGCGTAATTCTTTACCAAGGGTAGAACTTTCTGCTTCTCATAAATGTGAAATTAGTTCACGTCTTTCCTTTTTTTTTTTTTTTTTTTTTTTTACAGTGCTGGCAATTATTCAGTGCACCATAAGCCCCGTGTCCTAAATTTCTTGATTCATGTCTAAACATTGCTTGTATTAGCTGTACCCTAATTAATCCTTTTGTGCCACAAGTTGAATTTGCCCAGCATGCTTTTCATTGCCAGGAATGGATGCACCAAATCTGCTGATGCCAAAGAGGTAACGTGTATTTAACACGCATCAGCACTCGCTCTCCCTTTTTTAATTGCTGATCCTCCCGCACTTAATAATACGCTACTAAGTTAAGGTTATGCACAGCTCAAGCGGTGCTAACTATCAGGGTGTGTGGTTATTCTATAATAACCACATTGTAAGGGTGTGTTTCAATTTTACAGGGCAGTCATTTACTTCAAATTACTTTGTCATTTCTTAGAGCCATTGTGTAATTCCTTTATGAAAGGAAAAGAAAAAAATATAATTTGATTTTTAAAGATGCATTAAATAACACTAATTATAATGCTTAGCTCTTAGCACGTTTTTCATCCTCAGTGCTTTATAGCCATTTTGCTAATTAATTTTTACAGAATCCTTGTGGTGAGCAACGAGCTGCACCTCTACCTGAAAGTTAGGAATGCTGAGGCAGGAAAGTGGAGTGGTTTGTACTGCAGTTTGCCCAGGAGTCGGTTTCAGAGCCAGTACCAGTATTTGGTTGTTTCTGACTGCCAGGTCATGCGCTCACAAATCTTTCTTTCCCCCAAACCATATAAATAGTCTCAAGAATTATTTCGTCTTTAAAACAGATAAGAACAGAGCCTTAAAGTGGCCCAAGCCTGCTCTGTGATCAACAGAACGCCGGCTGTGTGAAGATTTGCTTCTAAACAGCTCCACTTGAAAAATAAAATTCCCGTACACCACGGTCACTGGAGGCAGCAAAAATTCACGTAAATGTCCACCAGTTCTTTTCTTGAAGTTTCATCAACTAATTAGTGGTTCTGAGGCAGTAATCCATGTCTCCGTTACCTCCTTTAAGGCCTTTTCAAGCTTCAATCTAACTACTCGCTCTCGGCCTGTGATTAAATTTCTGAGCTGCCTTTGTTCCCAAGAGCTTTCAGTGCAGTAAAAAGAAATGTCTTCAGCTGCGGGCTTCGAACAGGTGAGGTGTAGAGGAAGGGAAGATGTTTCCTCTGTCACGTGTACATGCACCATCCTTAACGGAGGAGAGAAAGGAGAGGCAGTAAACAGAGAGTGAAATGACTGACGTGGGAGCAGGTAGATGCTGAGGACCCCTGAAATAGCAGGCCATGGCATTTCGGCAAACAGGCAGAGTAGAATGCCTTTTTAAAGATCAGTTTATCCAGACAATAACTTGAAGAAAACTTACTGGAACAGTTTTACCAATATTGTCAAATTTCTTGGAGTGTTGATGATAGTGGGATATATTAATGTGTGTGTGTGTGTGTATATATGTATTATTACATTCCAATACTGTAGTAGAATATAATGTATCTATGAAATCCCCTGATTTTATAAGACTCCATTTCCATTTATTAAAAAAATCAATCTGAAATTGTGTCTTAAACATGCAAGAGCTTAACAATGCTGGAAGGCAAGTTAGAACTTGTGTTTGACAGTGTCGTGGATATAGTTATTTTTTGAATGTGGGCTGGATAATATTATACCCATATATATCACAGCTGGATCATTTTCAACTGCTCTTTCTTGTTTATTGATTGTAACTTTGGTTCCAGCACTGAGGACATTTAAACGGAATCCTCCCGTTTCCCCAAATTTTAAAGTTAATTACTCTTAAGCTTCCAGTACAGTTATCTTTGACTTAGGTATTATGTTAACACTGCAAATACTAAATAATGATTTAAAAGGAAAAGGTGAGTCTTGTAATTTTCCCAAAGGTCCTAATCCACCCATGGGATCATGTTCCAACAGTTAACTGACATGCTGTAGTTGGCTTTGGAGGAGCTTCGTGCAGGAGGGAGGTCTGAGACAGGCCTCCTTAAAAACACAGGGATTTGATACTGATAGGGGTTTGTTGTTTTGGGGGGGGGGGGTTGGTTTTTTTTTTGTCAGGGCTTCATCACTAATGGCAGTTTGCGACAATAAAGACTTCAAGGACTTCACTGTAAGCCAAAATGAAAGCCATAAAATATTGCTGGCATTGACTTGCTGGAAGACTGTACTCTGTGTTTATTTGCCATAAAGAAGAAGAAATATTTACTTAATACCGGCATCTCAAGGGCTGATGCTTTTTCCTTGAGAATTCACGGAGCCTCACCAGAGGCTACCGTGTTGAAATCTGCTTAACCAACCTTTCTTTAAAAACATTGCTCACTGCAGCTCCGTTTCTGGCCTACCCTACAAAATTGCAGTCTCTGGTAAAGTTAAAAGGATGATTCATACACCTGGAGAAGGAATTGAATATTCAAGTCACTTGTCAGGCTGGCAGGTTTAAATTATATAACAGGAAGCTTTCTATTCATATGTAATATAACTGAATCACCACTTCTTTATTGATAATTCATTATATGTTGCTACTATCACTCTGCAGCTCTGAAATGCTTTTTGCTATAATGATTTTATACCGTACGAGTATAATGGCCTTCTGACTGTGTCAATCAGCACTACTTGCGTGTACAATAATATTATTCTGCAATCTGTCTTGGGAGAATGCTTAAAAGCTTTCTCTCATTTTCTCCATTTAACTCATGTATTATCTGAGTTTTTACATTAAATGGCCATACTTAATATCCCATGACATGTCACCTATTTTCTAGGGAGGATACTGATACAGTACTTACCGATTCCAGAATCTATACTAATCAAATTACACCTGCCCGCTTCAGCCAAGAGCAGTTAGTTCAGTGCATCAGCATTTAATCTGCAGGAAGAACTTAGGAGAAGGAACAAAAACAATGTGAACTGTAGTTGGCTAAATGCGGGCACGGTTGATGCAATTTGTTTTGTGAAGAGGGATTAGAAGATATTGAAGTCAAGCTGAGGTGTGGGGGTCAATTTATATACAGATTTATTGCCAGAACTCAGCCTACACTGGTAGCACGTTTATGAAGACAAGGCCTAATCCAGCAAATATTTATGCTGTTCTTGATATGCACTTTGTGGTAGGAACTTCTGCTGAATAAGACTTCTTGGCTGTAAAATTAAATGTGTGTGCAAAAGTAACAAACTCGGTCAGACTTTACAGAGTTCAGCCCCAGTGCAGACAGCAACCATAGTTTTGCATCGAAAGACCGCCTGGAAGTCCCAAATAGTTACTCTAAACCCCTTCCACAGTCAGGTTAATGTACTGGAAATTTTAAGACTCGAAATGCTAGCTACTGAACACACAATCCTACGTTGGAACCAGTGCCAAGGCATTTAATCTGTTTGACATGGACGTTTCCCCTAAAAATACCGGATACACTTAAACCTTATTTGTTGTTTGATTGCGCCGATGCCACGGTGTAACTAACTTCTGTGTTAAAGAGTAAAAGACTATTTACCAAGCAGTTCTGAAAATGTAATGTTTCGAGGGCGGCAGGTGTCCATTTACGTTAACGTTTGCTTATAATATAATCCTACCTCCTCTGCCTACCAGAACCTCAGGCCGAGTCACTACAGCAAGCGTGTGGTCTCCGAGTCCGGCCAGAATTAATTTGCGCAGCCACACGAGAGGAATGGCAAGGTGGAAAAGCAGTGGTTTAATTAGGCCACAGCCTTATTAACTCGTGGAACAATAAATGGTGCGGTTCACATTGTCATTATTTCCTCGGCCTATTTTTAAGCCAGCTCCCTTGGGAATTGGCTATTCCTGCCTGGGCGCTTGCAGCTCTAAACGGAGGAGGCTCTTTCAGTTGTAGAGCTCGCACGAAGGTGCAGGAGAAGATCCTAAACAGTCATGCAAGGATCTAAGTATTTTTGTGACTTGTGAATGGGAATATGCATAATAATGTAGAGGGAAATGGCTTTTTTTGCTTTTGCTGACAAAATGGCACCCACTTGGGCCTTTCCTAGCTCCTGCCTGCACCAGCACGTTGGCAAAAACCATGAGGAATTTCCTGTATTAGCGTACATTTGGTGGGAAAAAAATCCACGGGCAAACTGTGTAGTTCCATGTTTAAATGTTGAGAAAGTCTCCTAGAAAGCTCTCACGGTTCGTTTTCTTTTGCCATCGTTTCCTGCGCCGGGCTCAGCTGCCAGCCGTGCTTTCGCAGCCCCTCGCGGCCTTTCAGGAGCTCTCAGCACACAGGGCTGCCTGGGCGGCAGAGGCATCCTCACGTCACGGGTCCAGACCTTCTCCTAGTCTGGGTTTCTGCTTTTACCCCAGCACAAAATTCAACCTAAACAATTCTGATTTGCTCCAGCAGTCGTGATGGGTGCCCCAACTCCATCTGCAGCCTCCAGACCTCCTGTAGGACACCGCTGGTCCCGTACCCCGTGCCTGAAGGTGGTAGGACCTGCCACCACCCTCCTGCCAGTGCTTCCCTCTCCTCCTTGCAGTGCGTTGTCTCCCAGAAATACAGCGAGTGTCTTCTGCTTCTAAAGTACACTGTAATTATTCCTTTTACAGTTTTGTTGTAACACACAGTGTGCGTTTGATTGCCTGGGTATTAGTATAACCAATAAGCCAAAGAGGAGATAACGCTTACTTACAGACAAGCGGAATGTAAAAATATAAAATAAAGGGATAAGGGACTCTGGGCAGAAAGTTCTTAGGAAAAAAAAAATATTGGTTTTCTTTGAATGCATTTATTTTGTAATTCAATAGAAATAAACAGTTACTATGGCAACTGTCATATCACAGGCAACACACGGAGCGAGGAAGATACAGAATACTCACCAATTAGTGGAATGAGTTTTAGTGTTTTTAAAGAGCCATTTTGCCTGCTGATGTGATGATATATCTTAAGTTGGCTTTCAAAGAAAGTTAGAGTTCGTTCCTGTACATCCTCCTGGCGGTTGCATTAGCCGTGGCTCCCTGGTGTTGCACCCCTCCTTCTGGTGTCCCCCTCCGTGAAGGTCCCCGGTGCTGCTGGGGCGGGCGGCAGCTGGCGGGGCCCGTGGCGGGACAGCCCCCCCGGGCGCGGGGACGGCGTCCCACCCTGCCAGTCACCGCTCACCGGGAGGCGGGGAGGAATAATGATTTACGCTCTTGCGACACCCAAGATGCTCAAAGCACATTACTAGCGTTAATTAATCCTTGCAATAGTCTGATGAGGTAGGTAAGCATTATTACCTTAGGATTTTTTTTTGTTTGTTTTTAACTATTTTTAATACATGAGGCAGCTGAAGTTTGTTTAAGTGTTTTGAAGGTCAGGGAGAAGTGGAAGTAAAGCATCCCATGGTTTCCAGCCCTGCGTCCTGGCCACTACTCAGCACTCCCAGTTTTTGTTTGCTGAACTCCTCTCATATCCCTTTTTATTATTATTGTTATAAGAATATTGTTAGTAGGGTCTTGAAAAAGCAAAACGCTGTAGTGTACCAGGGGTTATTTCCTTTTTGTTTTCAAAGGACTTGGGAACACAGCAGCACAGCAGCTCTCATGCATATAGAAATTATAATCATATCTATGCCACATTTTCAAGGTTTGGGGTCATCTTTCCTCTTTTTTTTTATTTTCTTTCAGGAAGAAGCGGGTATTTTGGTTGCTCTGCAGGCAGTCTGTATACGTGTACAATTATCCTCATACTGCAGGGTAGTTCCGAGTGTCGTGTTTAATCTGTGTATTCATGTGTTGTATAATTTACATGTACACATGCACACACGCACGCCCATCTACTTTACATTTTTTGCATATATATTTATTTGTATATATTTTATACAAATGCACATATACACATATATTATTTCCATTATTGGCTATAGCACATAGGACTATTGACTGTGCTCTTTTTCTTCCCTTTAAAGAGCATTAGCACCAGTGAATTTTGTTTGTTTATTTATGTCGTCTCTGCAAGAGACAATGTTTACCAATATAATTTTTACTGTAGCACCACATTCACAGAATGTTGTGTTTCAAAGCTGACGTATTCCCCCTCCCCAAAGAAGAAACGCAGTGCTGCAATTTGTCTTTTTAACTAANAAAAAAAAAAAAAAAAAAAGAAAAAAAAAAAGTGTTGTCCTTGTCACCTGCCATTTTTCTAGCCGACTTGACACCCCCAGGCTTCCCAACAGCTCTTTCCAGCAGGAGCTGTCTCGGAGCTCTTAGCATCACCAAATAATTGAGGTTGTCACATCTCTTGTTCATTGTTTTTTCCAGGCCTGGAAAAAATGCAAATATTTCATTGTAGTCATTAATTTTCCCATCCTTTTCTTCAAGCATCTCATTGGTTTGATCTGATGAAAAGGGCTGAAGGCATTATTGCAAACACAGTGGCATCCAGGTTCTGCCTATAGTGGGGAAGAATCTCATCAGATAAAGTCTCAGGGAGGTCATCAATCACAGTTGCTGACAACCATTTTGCCTTCGTTTGTTACAGATGTGAACATGCTTAATTATTTGTAGTGTAATTAGTTCATGAAATGTCAGGAAATGTCAAACTGTGTTCACAGCACAGATTTTTGCAGCAAAGAGCAATGAGAGCAAGTGTCAGTGGGAGACGTGGAGGACTGATGGGGGGAACTGTGTCTGCAGGCAAATGAGGGAAATGGCTTGGGGGACAAATGAGGGTCAAAATATTAAGATTAAAGTTTGGAGAGGGAGACCTTCGAGGGAGCCGAGTAAAGTGGGACGTGCATCATGTCACCGCGCAGCAGCGGTTCAAGCACATGTCTGAAGGTGGGAGGAGGGAAGGGAAATCGATATTTCCGCTTGTTTTAATTTCATTTTTGTAAACATTGGCTTTTGATGGTGGATCTTAAGCAAGAAGAATTTCAGCAAAATTCTCTGCCACTGAAAAGGCAACTTGATAGAGAAAAATTCTAGTGAAAGGAGATTTCAAACACTTTCTACATTTCTTAATTTTAAAATGATAAAATTGGCAATATGTGCAATGATTATGGAGAAATTATTATAAAAACCAAGTGTATGTATTTTCTAAAATGACTGAAATACTGCTTTACCATAAATGATGTATTATTTTGGCTTTCTGTTCCTGCAAGTCGACCTCCGCAACGATAATACCTTCGTGCCTGAGCCCCAGGTACGGAGATGTGCTGAGCTTTGCCTCCCAGCAGAGCCTTTGGACTAGTTTCCCTACAAAAGGGAAAAGGAGTTTAATAAATGGGCCAGGTGTGTAATCCAACATCAATTTAGCCAGCAAATTCTTCTGGTTCAATGGTTGGATCTAGCTCAAGTGCTCATTGTGCGAGAGCCTGCGGTAGTATTACACGGGTGTCACTCAGGCACAGATAATGAAAAATATTTTTTTTTTTTTTTTTTTTTTTTTCCTTCTTTGGGAGTGACT
>VUYV01000062.1:4076827-4116827 GCA_008711295.1 Anarhynchus alexandrinus | reverse complement strand
AAAATCAGAGCTACTGTTTCGCTTCGGTATAAGTCCAACACCGAATTCGTACTGGTTCAAATACCTGCCCTGTCTAGTTTTGCAAATTGCATTTTAAAACCTACGTTAAGCTACAATCACGGCAGAAAGCATCAACTGAAAATTCCAGGAGCTAATAAATATTCAGATACCCTGATTTTATGATCAACCAGGTTTTTTTCCAATTACATATTTCTCCAAGAATTTATATTGGCTTTGTGAAACTAGAAACTTTTCAGATATGCAAATCAATCTTAGTGTTACTATGCGGTGTTCTCTAAATCAAATTACAGTACAGATATCAGATTCTAGCAGTTCTTTTGCTGCAACGAGATAATTTCTGGAGGCAAGACACCTGGCCAGGCTAGAGTGGTGATTAATTTTATGTGTTTAGGGTGCAATCATCACTCAGAAAAAGGCTTAGGGTTTGGATGATGGATGACGGGTAAAGTGCAGGCTGATAGGACATGGCCCATGAATCTGTTCTACATCATCAGTTCCTTTGATCACTGGCAGAAGTTCAGAGATACTTCTTTGCATCTGTCCAAAATAAACAAGGCTACCATATACCTTTTGCAATATCGCTCTTAAATACAGGCTTATTTGCGGGGGAGAAAACACCTTTATTTTTGCAACAACGGCTGAGGAAAATAAAAGCAAACACTTCGGCTTGCATTTACGTGCACGTTTACAGACTACATACGTGAGAGTGCACGTGTGTCCATACGCACATATCTCTTAATGAAAGACAAGAGTGTAAAAGCAATCTTTTTCCCCCTGCAAACTGATACCTGTGTTGACACCGTAGAGGGGATTCAACATCGCTGCGGAAAACCAGTGGTACGCAGCCTGTCATGAGATGAAAGTCCCAAGTTATAGCAATACTAGGCAGCGTTTCTTCATCCTTGGTAATGCTGGTGACTACAAATTGTTAGGAATCTTTCTCACCGCTGATAGCAGAATAAACTATGTAACCAAAATAATTTTGATTAATAATTCAGAAGAGTTGAAGGGTGAAGAGATAGAGAGGATTCGTGCCAACCTAAAAAAAAAAATAAAATACTTTTTTGGGTCTCAATTAACAAAGTACAATTTGATAATTGAAAGCAAATGCTTCTTTATCATATGATTTCTACTTTTCTTTACCCAATGCTGTCCCCTGCAGGGTGTAAGAAATCAGATCACAGAAGTACTCAGAGGCTAAAAAAATAATATTTTTTTTTTTTAAATCCAAGAGTAAAAGAGAAAGGAATAGCTGAATTAACATCATGTCCTCTATCAGAATTCATTATCAAGCCAGCATGGTTTATAACAAATAATCCTTTCGGGAGCTTGACTGGTTGCTGTGAGGGGCATTCCTTGGAAATATTCTCTCATATCTCATTGCATATATGTCACACTTCTTTCCATAGGTGTTAAGTATTCTTAGTGCCCACGTTGGTATTCTGTCTGTGGGCAACAAGACGTTAGCCGTTTCGTTTACATGTCTCATCAGCTGCACTTGAACATGGAAATCAAACAGAACACATGAATTATAAAATCATCGTACATCTCCGTGGGCTTTCTTACCATTTTACAGAATGGGAAGTAAAGAGTGTGCGGGACTATGCTCTCTATATGTAGAAAATATAAAACTACTACTCTGCTTAAAAGACAGGTGGCCCTCGTAAAAGAAATACAGCTCCTCTCAAAAAGGATATTTAAAAAAAAATAAAGAAGGGAAGGACAAAATGCTTTATCTGACTAAGTGCAAATACCAAAATGTTCATTAGCTCTCTTGAAACACCTTGGCTTGTCTTTATTGAGTTGCATTTCATCCATAGCCTTTGCACCTGGGGGCACACAATAAATTTTTCTGCACAAAGGGTTTCTCAAGAGTGGTATGACTGTTCCTCTTCTCCCCAGAGTCTGAACGCGTTGCATCATCTTCTGTCATACTCGCAAGCCCGGGGCCCGGGATGAAGAATTGTTTTGTATCTCCAAACCAAAGCTTGCCACGTAGCAGATCAAATTGTTGTTGCTCTGCCACTGAGCTGACTCAGTACTTGCTTGTTTGATTTAAGGCACAGTTCCACTGTGAAAAGTTATTGTGAAAATGGTATTTTCTTTTGCAGCAGAGCTAGTTCCTACGCGTATGAAGAATTATATGTGCTGACTCAAGTGACAAAACATAAGTATTTACTGCTTCTGCTCTCGCCAGCTCTGCAGAGCAACGACAGAGGAGAGAGAGCAGGTTGGAGTCCATTTAATCTGCACACGTTAGTACTCTTTTCCAGGCTTCTGTGTGTTTACCCCTGTGCAGATTCAAGGAGAACGATAGCATCCCAGAGCTGTTTACGGGAACAGAATTTGGTCTCTACTGCTGGTGAGTAGCCATGGAAAGGAAACATCTTGGTCTCACAGATCCTGTAGTGCGTGTGGAAACACCACAGACAAAAAACCCATAATGAAATAGTCATTTGACACAGAGTAAATCAATACTTTATACTTTTCCATACTTTCCATTTTACCCGTAGTGCCTTATAGAGTTTGTGGCTGCGGTAGGTTATTTTGTGGCATTCTGGCTTTGTAAATTTGTCTCTCGGATTAACATCATCTCTGACTATTCAAAGGCAGTGGGCAAATATTATGGCTTTTATCTTTGGTTACCACATTTTAGAATAAAGCAGAGTGCCAGTTTCTTTGTATTGTCCAGCTAGCTATCATACTTTTGGAGCTATCTTCTGCCTCGATGGCGTGGACTGTTAGCGCGTGGCACTGCCCTTCAGAGACTCTGCTCTGTTCCCACCGAGCCCTTCTAAGGGTTAGTGAAGGTTTCCTCCTTTGGCTGCCTTACGCAGTCCATTTGTGAAACTGTGAAGGGAGTTCACAAGGAGTTATGGGCAGAGTGTTGGTTTTAGCATGTTCACGGTGTCTGGCTTTATGGCTTTAGCTTGTCTGACCCAGAGAGAGAAGTTGTCTCTCTTTCTCAGTTTCAAGGTGACACTGAAGCTTGCGTGAGAATGGCTTGGGCTTATGTTCCATCGAAAAAATGCAGTGGGTAGAGCAAGCAACGGCACAAGAAGATTTGCTTGAATATTTCGGCTACTTAAAAGAGAATTTTGAGCCATCCTCTTAAATTCCTAATTGCTACTAGATGATCAGATAGCCAGCAGTGTCTGCTGGTTACTTTCATTGTCTTTTTGCACTGAAGTTGTCCCCTTTTCAGAGCTGTTTGTGGGGCTCTATTTTAAATCCGGTAGAACTGAAGTTGATGGGAATATAGCAGCCTGCTTAATTAGCCCAGTACCTTACTGTGTGTCTTTGAAGCAGTAAAAGTTTAAATAGAATCTATGGTTACTGAATTCCCAAAGACTGTCCTACCCAAAACAGAGGCTATCAATGCCCCACGCTGTACTATTTGAAATAAACAACAGCCCCTCTGCTGAAACGTCCTTAGCACTGGGAAGAGAAGGAGCAGCTTCTCTTGGCAGCTTTGGAATTTTCTGCCCACGTTAGTCCAAAAAATTCACTTGTATTGGCCTCAGGATATGCCTATTCTTCACCTGGGAACTAGAAGTAGGCTTTTCTTTGCGGGAGTACAGTCTTAACTAATGGTGATAGCACATACAGCCTTTGGGTATGTGCAGTTCAATTCTAAAGTAAATACCTATAAATAAAAGCAAAACCTCATAATTACACTTTACACAGTCCGTTTTGAACATACTGTTTCTTCTGAGGAAAGCTTCCGTTTCTCCAATGAGTTGTTAGAAATGGGGTAATTTCCTCATGCTGGAAGATAAGAGCTCTCTGTCCAACCTACACAGAGTGAAAAAGATGTACGGGAGGCAACTATATGGAGCCTATATCCAGTTAAAGGATAACTTACCTCCCAGGTCCCAGCACTTACAAGGTAACTGACTCTATGCAGCATGAGAGTTACGAAAAATCCTTGGGAGGGGGGTGGGGGAAAGTGGCCTTGACCTGTCTTAAAATAGAAACTGGAAGTTTTTAAGCTTCCTTCCAACATGAGGCTAAACCATAAAATAGCAGACAATTATCTGAACTTGTCTTTTAAATAACCCTTTAGCTATTGTAGCCTGAGCAACAAATATTTTATTGATTTGTGTGTGTGGATGGATTGTGCTTAAATATAACCAGTTAATATTGCTTAGTAATTTTTCTGAAAATAGAGATAGCCTTCTAAACTCCGAGTCTGGTTTAGTTTGTTCAGCAGTTTATCAAAATATCGTTATGCATTTCCATTAGAAGGAAGACGACTGCCAGCAGGAGCCACGTGACTCCCAGCGCTCACCATTTTGTTCTCATGTGTAGCGACTGAAGAGTCATATCCGTAGGCTGTATTTGCTCCTGAAATGTATGAACACGTAAGTTAAGATGGAGACTTGAGTGCAAATTCACTTCCTGTTGCTTAATAGCAGTTATGTCCAAGGACCCTGAGGACCATCCCAAATTCCACTAGAGTTTTACCGCCTTCTTGAAACCCTGTTGTTGGGAGCAGGCCTGGCTCAAGGGGATAATAGAACTTTGAAAAATGCACATATACACTACGCACACGGAAGCTCGACAATCTTCAGAAGCTGTCTGATAACTTTCTACACAGCAGCTTGACCCCCTACTGCTATTTTTTATATTTGTATTTACTTTAGCACACAGAAAACCAATCGTTACTCTGTCATACTAGTAATTTTATAAAAGTAGACAGAGGCATGTTAGCGGCTCAGAAGAGCTTACAGTCTCCTGCAAACACATAGCACTTCCCTTGAGGTCTGAAGTTATTGGGACAACAGAAATGCTTAGACTTTGTTCTTTAATGGAATCTGGGTCCAAAAAAAATGGTACTAGAATACGCTGAGAAAGATCTAGTACCTAAGTATGTTCATCTTGAAAAATATCATCGTAAGTTTATAATACCATCTGTATTAAAAGTTCATCAGCATGTTATACAGAAGAAACTTGACTTGAGAGCATATATCTATTGAAATTATTGCAAACTTACGCCGTTAAGCCAATATAAAATTATCTTCCATGTTGCTGTTGGGGATCATTCTGCTGCATTTATTTGGATGTCAAAGTGACAGGCCATTAGCCTAAGGGTAAGCTAATTATTTAAGGAACTTTCCTTGTTTTGTACAATGAAGAAGTATTCTTGAAAATACAACACAAACATAGATATCTGTGTCAGATGGTGACAGTCCATTTCTTTTAAATATGAAAATGTAATTTTAGCATTCAAACAGTCAAGACAGCGGTAATTTAAAATAAAGCAAGAACAACAGTCATTAAATGTCTGTGTTTCTGGACTTAGATTGATGCTTAACACATTGATCTTCTTCAATAGAAGCTTTCCATATTCCATCTGTTAGAATCTTTGACCTTTTCTTAACACCATTAAAAGATAAAATGTTAATCTACTGAAAAAAGATGCATGACCTTTTAAAAGTGAACTGTACCACTTTACAGTCTGCCATCATTAAAGAACTTTATGCTCAGGAGCCATGCATTATGTGTATCATAGCAATATAATTGTTTAGAATAATGTAATTGTTCAACCAAGAAGATATATACCACGCATAACATAAATTAGAACTAGAACTATGTGAACTTTGAAAACCCAATCAAAATAACGTGTCAGATCAAGGCTTACTTTCAGATTTAATCAGCCTCAACCTCATATTTATTTTTTTTCAATATGCTAAGATGATACCATTACCATGATACCTAGAAGATACCATTTTAACAAAGAAAAAGGATGGCAAATTGGGACAAATGAACCCCGATCACTGGCGAAAGAAGATGCTTATCTTCCTTTGTTTTAATCACCTGTACTTATTTTGTCAGTATAAGAAAATAAACGCGGCTCTAATATTTTAAATAGTAGTAAGGAATTTCAGTAGCAAGAAAATTCTTGCAAATGGACTTAACTTGTTTGTGCTAAATCTAAATTGTCTTGAACAGACTTCTTAATGGCAAGGGCCGCAATTCAGAACAGCATTGAAACATGGTTTAAATCCAATTCAGGAAAGCATTTCAGAGAGCATTTAGTTTTGAGTGTGGGCTAATTTGATTCCACTTCAAATTAAGCCTCTGTTCTGAATCCTGACCACAGAGAGCAAACTGAATACGTGATATAGGTTCAGATAACCTAATCTTATCTTCTGGTGGGTTCCAAGTTTTAGACAAAGCCCCTCAAGTTGATTTGAGAGCATAGCTATATAATAATGTGTCCACTTAATAACTGCATAACAGAGGATAATAGAAAGTCCAAGTATCTTCTGCATTTGAATATGATGTTCTGCTAGTACTTTTTATGATATAGGACAAAAAGGTTTTTTACAGAGGAAGGTTCATATTCTTCTAATTTCAACCTTTATTCCTCTGAAGTACCTAAATTGATCATTTTTTCCAGTAAAATCAGTGAGCTTAGACTGGATGATTCTGGGTTGGAGTACCGGCTCTCTGAACGTCAGTGTGTTTTGCGGTGGAATTTACTCCATAAGGTAAGTGACTGCAGGCAAAATAGAAATACAAGGGCTCTAAGATGACATAGATTTAGGTCCGGTTATTAATATTATTTGATCGTAGAAGATAAGTAGCATTAGCAGTATCACTGTGGTGGGGCCTCTCAGGTGGCCCTGATGCAATGCGTGCATTTACATTAGCAATTCAGGGCACAGGAGGGGTTCTTTCCTTCATGAATTTGCCTGGCACCTATAGTTGAAGGCTGGTGATGTGCACTCAAAGCTGTCTCCCCCCTCATGAAACCGATGCTGAAGTCATGTGCTGGTTTACCACCCTGAGTGACCCGCTCGCAACGAGGACGTGTTGTCCTGCAGAAGTTGGGTCTCTACGTGTCTCCTGCATGCCTGGGACTGGAAACCGGCTTGAACTTCGTTATTAGAAATGACATCATGTGTGTAACGGTGCAGAAAACATAGGAGAAAGCACAGGGTTTGCTAAGAGTTTCAACAGGTAGAAAGACATTCACTTCGGTTAATGTCAGCTTTTTAACTGCAGTTAAAGCTTCGTATTGTGCTTTCTGGTCACGCTGCTGCCCTAGCCCTGTCTATTTATATTTTGTTGGTGATAAATAAGCAGCACCCCATTTTGTGCGGGCCAAGCATTTCACCTTCGAAGTTAGTAGTCACTTTTTTTGTCGAGCTCCTTCATTGTTTAGACCTGCTTCCCAGTCCCAACCCCAGTTTATCACCGCAAATTTCCTCTCGCGCATATTCTTCCCTCTAGGTCATTGATAGTGAAAGCAAGCAATATGTTTCCTGGTGTTCAACCATGTGGCACTTCACTACTCACATAATACACTAGATAAGCAGATGACAGTCTGTGCTGCTCTGAATAGCATATGTGCGTGCCATCTGAAAGCCAGGAGCCGGAGGACATAGATCCAGCCAACAGAGGGAGTCGATGGCAGCAAAGCGCTGGCCATTCAACCCCTGCTTTGGAGAAGCGAGAAATGGACAGCTTTGCACGTATGGTCAAAGAGAAGACGATTTCAGCCTGTTTTCCCATTAGTCCCTAAGGCAGCTCTTAGAGGCCGCGGGCTCTTCTGCTTTCGAGCTGCAGGTTGCCTACCTGACAGAAGTTTAGTTCCAGCTTGGCAGGAGGAGGTGGTGCCCCACCAGAACGTCAGCTGTTTTGAGAAAAGTTTGGCCCTTCTTGCCTTTTTTATGTCGACGTGGAAGATCTGATCTGTAGCATTTGCCTTTTTGCCTACTAACTATAACTATCAAGTAACATACAGAAGCTATAATTGCTGTCTAATTAGCGTTACGAAATAAAACCTACATTGTGGAGAACACCTGCTTGCTCTGTCTCTTAGAGTAGAGTAGTAATGTTTAAAATCTCTTGTGCCTACTCATAACTTGGTACCCAACATAGCTAAAATGATACAGACCTCATCAAGCAAAGTGGCGTTCCCTTCAGACTAAGACAGTCCTAGATCTCAGCATTGGTGAATATAATAAAGAGAAAGACGGTCTTTTCTCTCTGACAGAAGCAAGCTGTCACAGTAATAGTGAAATGAGATACAGAAGAAAAAAAAAATTCAAAATGTTCTTAGACACATCCAGGCAACGTGTAAATAGAATAATAAATCTGGCAAGAAAGATCTGTTTACTTTTTGCACAAAAGGGCTAAGAAGGGGGTGGGTTTTTTTCCATTTTAAAGCATGAATTTCTTTTTCTTCCACCTGAAGTCTGCACAGTATTCCACAGAGCAGCTGTCCACAGCAAGAAACTCATCATTCACTCTCTGATCAGCACATACAGTAAGTGACATGAAACTCTGCTTAATTCTCTTGTGTCTTCATGAAATAATTTCTTCACCAACCAAAGAAATCTGCTGTTTACCATAATCTCAATTTAACACCTACTTTCGGTGTTCAAAAGTAACTGTCTGCATTTGAATGGGGTTTGCAAAGCAGAAGTAACTGCCAGGGAAAACTAAACAAGTCTTGTCTCCTCCTTGAAAGTTGGAAAAGGCTTTCGTTTATTTATCGCAGTGACAGGTTACATGGTAAATAAAGTTTGAGATCTTTGCTTTGGCCATTTGAGACAGGAATCGGTTAGAAGAGAACAAAGCTGAAGGGTGCAAAACTTGAATGAAGCCCAAGTTACACACGAAGACGGTTGTTCGAAGGCAAGTAGCACATGCACGCAGAGTAAAACCGGGGGGGCTCTGTGGGGTGTGACAGATTGGGGATGGTACTCCCGACTTACTGAGGAAGCCCCTTGAAACTAATGAGTTTTGAGTTAATGAGCGCTATGGGAAAGAGGCCTTGGGAAACATTCCGCTTCTTAGAAGCTAATTTATTTGTTTTGCATTACGTGGAAAACAGCTGGGAGGATGTCAGCCCCAGCAAAGCTGGGCATGGTCCCACCTTGCCTGGGATTGCCACGCCTAACAGAGGAGCATTTCAAAAAGGCTTCCTCCGTCGCCCTGGAATCAGATATCTTTAAATCAGCAATCAAAACAAAGGCCCTGCTAGTATTGTTAGATTAGCTAGATTGCTACAGATTTCTTCTGAAGGCAACAAAACTGCATCCCAATGAGAAGGGAGCGATATGAAACGTTCTGCAGGAGCTCAAAGCCTGCGACTGCAGCTTGGCTCCTCCGCGGCGTGTAAAACCCCCGGCAGCGCTTCCCTGGGAGCCAGGGGCTGCTCTGGAGGGAAATCGCTCCCACCGTTCTCTTCCCCTGACTCGTAAGGTTACAATTTGGGGAAATTCACGTTTGAAAACTGAGAAATGCGGTGCACGATGTTTCCACGTCCTGGCTGGGTTGAAGGAAGGATAAGTTTACGGGCAGGGTGTACTTTGTGATTAAGCGCTGTGTTGGAGGGTTGGGATTTCTTTGTGTCAGGATTTCTGTTTATATCATTGTTGATTTACTGCGGGTTAAAAAAAAAAGGGTGATGTAAAAATCTTTGTGTAATTTTTCTGAAACAGGATGAGTTTTCACATCATGTGAATAGCATTGTGCTGCTAACTGCAAAATGCTTAGAGGAAACAGAAATAAGTTGAAGAATGAATTAATATTCCATCAAAGAGTCGGTACTTGCCTCATAAGATATTTTTAGTGGGGTTTTTTTGATTTTGATATATGTGAGTGTCTTTTTTTCCTGAGAGAACAGGAAAAATACTTCGCCTCTCCCCGCTTCTTTCATATGAGGTTGTTTATTGCAGACCATGGCGTTAGGTCACGTTGCATTTGGTCTGCTGGAAAATGAACAGTGGTTTGGATTATCTCCACGTTTCATTTGCTGCCTCTCTTTGGTCAGGTGAAAAGATAAAGCATTTGACTGTGTAACTTTCCTACTATGACCCAGGTACGTACCGGGGTTACAAGTTTTCGGATAAGCTGTGTGCACCTAATCAGAATGATCTTGCCCAGGCACAGCTTTTGCTGCTAGAAGTAATGCTTTTTAAAGCATATTGACATATGCATTAAATGAAAAACACACATGCTCTGTTCCCCTAGAAGAGGAAGAGAATAAGTCTTAATTTTCCTTTGGGGCAAAGGACTAATAGAATCTCTGCGAGTTCATAGTCTTTCAGTTATTGTTTAAACCCCATAAGATACTTAAGGCTTTGAGTGTTTGTACCAAGAAAAGAAAAATATGAATTCATTCTTGAGCTCAGATTTGGCAGCTAATAAAGTTATTCTGCCTTCTATTACATTTCTTGCCCACCAGCATTACCAGTTTGCTATTATTTAGCTGAAGAGTTTCAGTGTCTTGAGCCCCTTGTACCTTATGGAAGTTGAGAAAGAAAATGGAAGGTCACAAGGAACATGGAAAAAGGTAATCTAAATAATTGCAACAGAGAAAACATAGAAAAAAGAAATTGAACAGGATATAGGAATAGAAGCTAACAAAAAATGGTGCTCTGCCAGGGTTGTTAGTGCTCTCATTTAGGTGTGTTGCTGTGATGGAGTGATTGTGCTTGGTAATCTGCATATTTTGTTGGGTTTACAGTTCTTGGTGAGATAGGGAGGAGTTGTCTTTGGTTGATGGTTTCTGAATTTTTCTCACATTCCCCATTCCCTCTAAGATGGACACAATTTTTGATGTTTCCATTATCCTTCCCCACTGACTCAAGGGCTTCTGCATTTTCTTAGCCAGTTTATCACACGATGTTATATCACACGATGTTATATGCACTTGGAATTGGATCTCATTTCCCCTCTCTCATGGCTGCCAGGCGTTGTATTGCAAAGTGGGACCTCAGCAGCTGGATTTCCTCTTCCACACTGCCCAATACAAATGAGTTGCGATATCCCGGGGCCTGACTGGGATCCCACTCAGTCAGGATGATGTTACCACATCGTGGCCAAGCTGGGCAGAAGGGAGAGGAAAGACCACAGCCGTTTTAGCAGCTTCTATCACCTCCCGGACTGAATTGGAGATGAAAGTGAATTTTGTGATAAAATGATATGTATCATTTGTAATTTGTAATGTGATCAAAGATGGGTATATAGGGTAGATAAATAAATAGAAGTTTGCTTATGCCTTTAATTGTGTGAATCTTAGGATGCTATCAAGTTTGGCAGGTCTGTATTTTTAACTGCAGTTGTCACCTGCTGCAAAAAATCTGGATTTTAGAGGGTCAGAGTTTCAGACAACCTAGGTGTACAACAGATACTTCAGACTCTTTGTAGTTACCCAGTTTGAAAACAAAAGGTGAGTACTGCATGAGGAGGCAGATAGAAGTGACTCTTGTCGTGCGTTAAATACATTCTTTCTACATATCAGCCCTCCTAAACAGTTTGCAAGTCTGTCCTTAAATTGACTACAAGATGTTTTGTTCAGTGGCCAAAACAAGGGGCACATAAGCATGAGTGTTTTGGTCCATCTGTTTCTGCTGTTTTCAAGAATTCAGTGAAAGATACTATTCTTTGCATTGTCTTTGTTTAGTTTGTTATATGATGACTAGGCTTTATACAAATAGTGAAAACGTTTGGGCTCTCTATTTGATTTCTAAATTTTGGAGACAAGGTTACACAAGTAACATAGCTTATGAGAAGAGCCAGGCTGGCAGGAGAGGGACTGACCCCCTTTGTGGAGCACGTCCGGCACATTGCCTTGTTACCTTGTCATCGCGCTGCCGTCGCACCATGCTCTCAACAGTGAGTGTCCCTCATCCTCCTGTCCCGAGCGGCTGGGCTGGGCTGGGCTGGGCAGACTGGGTTCCAGTTAGTTCCAGGTGATGACTGAGGGTGGAAACCTGCAAAATAAGCAAAGTGACTCATGGCGTGTAGACAAATAAAATTGCGTCTTGGGCGCTTGCAGGGCCTCCTGAATCTGCTTCTGCAAATAAAGCTCCCTCATTTTCAGCTTCGTTGAAAAATGCGGTGAAATCGGGCTTTAATCAGGGGAAATGACACAATCTTGTGCATGTGTCAGGGTCTTAAATTAAAAGCTATTTTTTAAAGAAGAAAATGAGATGCTATTTCAGATTTCTTGCTACTGCTGACCCTTTAGGACTGTTCCGAGCTCCTGCCACCTACCAGCGTGCTCGCCAGGCAGTCTGTACAAATATTATTATTACCTAAATAGAATCCGAATCATTACCTTGTGTTTTCACTTTGTAGTGAAGTGATTTAAATATAGTTTTCTTCTGTTGGGATCCTTTGACAAACGCATAAATAGTTAGCGCATTGTTAGCGACAGTGAAAAGGAAATGGATGCCTGGCAGGAGGAAGGGCAAATAATTTTCTCATGCTTGCTGTGCTCTTTCTGTAGTGTAAATCAACTCTTCTCCTCTGAAAGTAAAAACTTATTCCAAGATGTCAACAAAAGTAAAGTAATTAGGAAAGGAAATGTAATTCCTCCCTGCCGCTCCTCCCTCGCACACATTAGTAAATGAAAGCTATTTAAAGATACGACCTGAGGTAGACTAATTGGAGGAGATGAGTCATTTGGGACCTGATCCTGGAAATGCTTACTCAAATGAGTAGCCCTTGGATTGTTTGCCTGGGTCAATTTTGAGTGCATGTGCGTGTTTCGGGATCGGGGAGGAGAAGGTTCGGTCCTGCAGGGTCCCGAGTAGACCACCCCAAAACTGAAAGGCATGCACTCGAGCTCCCCGGTCCTCCAGTTGGTCTCAGCGGGAAGATGCGTGTGCTCAGAGTTGACTGTTCTATTGGATCACAGCCAGTTTGGCCAGTGTCTCCCAGGACGGAACCCCGAATGCCTAACTTTAAATAGAATAGGAATATTACGAGGCTACTTTGATTAATTAATCTCGTTTGGAAAAAAAAGAAACGAGGAGAAAATCAAAACACGCCACAAAACTTTCCCACATTCGCTTGCGCCTCTGGTTCATGTCTGTCATAAAATTAACTACTGTAATACGCTTTTTCCACAATTTAGCTCTCAAATCCTTTGCTGCAAAGGAAGCTGTAAAGCTCAAAGGCGTATTTTTTTCTTAGTGTTAGCAATTAATATGCCACTAGTCTTTGCATAAATAAGTTGTCTATTTTAAAGCAACTCAAATGGGCTATTTCATTTTATATGACTGTTAATTAAGATGTTGATTAGCCCTGCTATTGAAGCATTGAAACCCTTTCTAAAAGAAATGGCCACTGTTTCAATTTTATTTTAATTAGTTGGACTTTGAGGTTATTTACTACGGTGTCAGCTATCAAAGTAAAGCCATTTAATTTGATGTTCGGACCGAGGCAGGTAGCGCGCAGAATTCCACGTTTGCCTGTAACCACTGCCATTAACAACAGTATGATTTAAGGTCATTTAAGAGTCATCAACCTCACAGATGGTAAAATGCAAAGTATCTAAAAGGGAAAATAACAATTGTTGTCTTGTCAAATAAAATCCGAACATTGTATTTTTTGTGAACACCCACTAGCTTCCAGCAATTTTATACAGAATGTGTTTCCCTTTGGGCGGAGAGTGTTAGGTCTTCCCTTTTATGCATCCTTCCATTGAGACACGCTAACCCCCTCGGGAGGTGAAACCCACCCAGATATTTGTGATTTTAAAACTTCATTTGCGTCACTTGCAACAGAGATGGATCATTATTCTGGGATAAAATCACATCCTGCACAGTGAAAATAACAGGCAACATTTGACCTGAAAAGGGAAAGAGGAAAAAAAAAAACGAAACAAAACAAAACCCAACAACTTTAAAGTGTTAAAAGAAACAGACAGTGTTAAAGCTGCTTCAGGAAACAAATTCTCCCTGTAATGCAGTGTAATTACGATCTTTTCTAAGCTAAGTATAGTACCCTAGAGATTACTATAAGTAACTTATAATAGAATTTTTATTAGTGGTAGTAATTTTTTATGATAATTAGTGTAATCTGCAGCCAATAAAATCAGAAGATATATAGTTATCTCTTTTACACCAGAAAACTATTCTTCAGACAGCTGAAACATTAAGAAAGAAAAATGTATTCTTTTATGATCGTTATACACTTTTATGTTCTGATTATTTGGTATTTTTTTTATTAGCTCTTTCCATTTAATGGTGAAAAATGTGAGGCGTACTCGAGAGCCAGTACAAAGCAGCCGGTTTGGGGTAAGCAGCTGGCACTTCGTTTCCTTGGCAATCTTTATTCCATCCCCTCTGAAACCTCATCCTCTGTGGAAGTTGGTGAGTTTTGAATCTTTCTCCCGGACGATGGGTTATTTTTGCATCAGCCTCATACTCGCCGTGAGATTGCCTTTCCGTATTGACTAGAGGGAGAGCCGTAACTGTTGAGACATGATGGTTTAACAGTCCTTGGCTGGGACATGTGGTGTGTGCATCTGTGAGACTCTGTTGCATTGCCCCAAACGAAGCTCTTCCAGCACAAACCTTCTCAACAGCTCTTAAACCTACAACAGGAACACGCGTGCAAAAAAGTATTCCTTAACACGGATTTGCGATCCCACACAGTAGGACTGAGTGCCGATGGCTGGAAAATGGCGGGGCTTTGACCTCCTCGGGTTTGCGGAGGCGTTTTGACTGAATGGATCAGCTACTGCTGCTAAGCCAGTTGGTTTGCTGGAAACACAAGGGCAGAGAACAGTTCCCACAAAGAACTACTGACTGCGATTCTGCTGTTAGTATTCAGGATCGTACTTTGAAGTTTCTGGTTTGCTTCTCTATGTCTCTTGCTGACACTAGTAAGCAAAAGCTTTGCCTGAGTGAAAAAGGGGGAGGCAAGAGATGAGTCTTGGGTTTATCATATTTTCAAAAATAGCCCTTTAATTGGAAGCTGGACCATTTAGCATAGTCATTTTGTTTTAGAGCAAAGATAGAGTACATAGTGATTCCCAACTTAGTTGGAGAGGTTGGATTGCACTTCTTGAAGGAGAAAAGAGGAGCGAATACTCTAGGAGAATACTGACTCCACAGATAATTCAGCTGGAAGGAGGCTATTGTTTCATGTGTTATCTGTGGCCTGATACACTGCTATTTTCTTTTCTCAGTTAGTGGCACAGTGACCCTCTTAATCTCTATTATCGTAATTCATTGGCAGCAGTTATAGGATAAAAATAAAAAACTCAATAAACATGACCTAGGAGGAGCCAAAGAAGGTTTTCCTCATCTTTCCCCAGCCTTATGACCTCATGCTCAAAAGTTATGCCAGGAACTAAAGAGGCTGGGAAAACCAAGTTTGCATTTTCTGCAGGGTGAGCAGTATTAAATCTGCTTTGGGGAAAGAATCGCTCGGATTTGGTATGGGACACAGACAATATAATAATCCTCCAGGCTGCATGGATGAGATGGACCTCTCACATAGGCCGTGCAGATGCTGAAGCTGGGACTGTGCATGCCTAGAATTCCTTGGGCTTGGACTTCCCTCAGGGCTGTCTGAATGTACTTAAGGGCTCTGAAGAGTGCCTGCTGATCATAACTAATGCAGACATAAGGCGTGTTGAGCTGCCTTATGGTTAAGTGTCTAATTCATGGACCTGTCTTGACAGTCTGTGAACACAGGCACTTTCATCTCAAGCCTTAAGGAAGGCATCGGTTAGGTTCCTAATAAAGATGTTCTAATGGTGTTTCCTTACCTATGTTGTTAGTGTCTTTTGTGTGGAAATATGGTAACTGGCCAACTGTTAAATAAGTGGTTGTTTCCTTCATGTCCAAGAAACCCTCACTTTGTGATGAAAATGGCAAGAGTCTTGCCTTGCCCCTTGTTTCCTCTCTTGCTTTTTGGCAAAGGTAGCGCCGTGCAGACCTTCAGCCTTCAGGTAGATTCAGGTCCCGTTCAGGCTGGAAGCACACAGGCTGTGAAGACGGCGCCCTGACAGCGGAGCTTCTGCCAGTGGATAAAGCCTCAAGTATCCGTGCTGATCCTGCTGGATTCCTGTGTGCCAGCACTTAGAGACTGTTGACCGTGAGGTTTCTCTGACACTCTTGTGAACCCGCACAGGGACAGATGGGTTTGCTCTTGAATGGCTCCATTCTTTTCTCTTTGTGAATAGAGCGGGCAATTGTTAATTTGCCCTGACTGCTGTCATGCACCACAGGCTTCTGCTTTGTCACCCCTCCTGCTGACCATGGCCTCGAGGCCAGGAGGTCTCATATTCTGAAAATGTGTGTACTTACTGTATGTGTCCAGAATGTCTTTTGGGAGGAGGGCTAGCGCAGCTGGGCGCAGATGGTGCACTTCCCCTTCTTGTGCTTCAACCTGAGGCTCAAATAGGAGGTTTCCAGCAAGCTGTCTTGATAGAAGCAACTCATGGAAGTTAGAGAAATGAAATTCCTGTTCCCTTACGCTGAGGAATCCTACCAAAAGCCCTGTTAGCAAAAATTATCACCCTTGGGGTTTGCAATGTTTTGAATTTGTGTATGAGCGGTTATAAAATTATTCGTGGGTTTGTTAACTTTTGAGTTAGATTACTGAAACGCATCGTACCTAAGGCGATGTCTGAAGAATGCCTGAAAACATTCTATAAGAGCGCAAAGCAGTTTCTTGCTCTCTTGGTTTCCTCTGGGCCTGCTTTGCTTGCAGGTTGCTCTCGAAGTTCTCAAACTTCACCAGCTGCCTGTGCATTTCCAGGTACAAATAAAAATGGAATTTTCAGCCATCAGCCCCAATAACATATTCTTCCACCTTCATTCTTTGTTGCATCTCTGCAGCTTCTATCAGAGAGTATTCTTCATTTGTTGTTATTTTGCTGAAGGTCTCTCTTCTGCTGCTGCCCTCAAACCCACTGTATGTTCTTCTTTCAGCTTGTTGACCTTCGAGTTATGTAGCAGAGGTGCTTTCCAGGACTAGTTTCTAAGGGTTGATAGGTCTGAAGGATTTTAAGCAAAAGGGGGTTATATTTTCAGTTTTGGAGTCTGTGAATAGCTTATTAGCAGACACTGGATTATGTGGTAATTCATCTAGAGGTTAGAACGGGTGCATAGCGTACTCCCAGATAAATAAAGCTTAAATTGCAATTTCCACCACAGACAGATCAATCTGTGTAATTTAGGTGACGGAACGTTTATAGTTGGTGTGCAAGGAAAATACCTTTTTCAGACCAGCAACTGTAAATTGATAGTGTAATTTGTGTTGTGAAAATTGGTCACTGTATTCAATTGTACATAAAAAAAAACCACCACAGTCCTTTGAACTGCACCCACAAGATGTGCCCTAAGAAAAAAAAAAAATCCCAACGTTCAGATCTGCGAAGAAGCTCCCTCCTATGGCTGGTATTAGACACAGGGGGTTGTTTTCCTTCCTTTTCCAGGAATTTGGCATGTGCCACACCACCACATCTGGTAAAGGTTTAACTGAAAAATTACTTATTTCTAAATCCTGATTATTTTTTTTTCCCCAGTTAAAATGTATATCCTATGCCTTTTAGTCTTCATCCATTCTGGCACCAGGTAGGTAACAAATCATATTGCTCAGCTCTTGAGATGAATATCAGAGTAATTCACTGTGCTGTGTACAACACTACGTAGAAGCCACAAAACAAGCGATAAAGAGTAGTAGGGTGGCAGGGGAGGGAGGGAGGGAGGGTGGGCGGTTCTTCAAAGAAAAATTACACTAAAAAGATGTAAGATCAGTGATGTCATTGTCGAAAACATAAACTCTGTATCCCCACTGGAAATTCATTGGTACGTAGACCCTGAGGAGAAGACAAAATCAGCAGCCGAAAGCAAAAAGTGTGTGGCCCCAGCTGAGAAATCCAGGTGACGTCTGACACCCATTGAAATCCACGCTCATGAATCCAGCGGTCATTAGGTTGGATTCTTAATCACCAGAAAAATGGTTTAATTCAACACATCATCTCAAGGGAAGGGGCAGAAGACATCTGAGGGGGAAACAGAGACAACTGTATTTCTCCTCACTTTAGGTGATGTCAAATGCAGGAGAAGCTCCCCTTGGACTGCCCTGGAGTCCAACAGGTAACATCAGTTGCTTTAGCCTCGCTCAGAAACGCCTGAAAGGTAACGCAGTTTCGATGGCTATAATTTCAGTGCTGAATGGAACCAATGTAAAATGCTATAAAAATTAATTGATCTCAGCATTAAATTTGATCTAACACAATTTTTTCAGTTTCAAAGAATTAAGTGCAGCCAGAACCTACTAGATGTTCTCTGAAAAGGAAAATTGCATGAGTGAAGTGTTTTCTTTCTCCCATGATTGTCAATAATGTTTTTATTTTCCTGTGACGGGAATGCTCAAAAAATACATTTCTGCAAAGTGAAATATTTTTAGTTTGGGTTTTCCCCTTTCTCTCTTCTGTTCCCATTCTCTGCTCTTGGAACAGACAGAAGACAAAACACCATTTTTCTTGTTAATACTTCTTGCTGTTGTTCAGCATTTTTTCCAGCTCCCCTGCAACACCACTGAAAACGTTAATGGGATATTTTTGCTGTGAGACTGTATCCAGAAAAAGTGCCAAGGAGGTCTAAAAATAAGGATTCTATTACTATTTGTGATGTTAGAGACCGGGCTAATTTGGCAAATAGGATGCAGTATAAGCTTATGGTTTCAACACAATGGAGAAGTTCTCAATAGAATAATGGACGGCAAACAAGGAGTCTTGCACGTGTGCTTTTCTCTGGGTGGTTTCCAGATTTCACAGACTGAGCGTAACACTGCGTTTCTGTCTTGTGGGAGGAAAGACTAGCTCGAGGCCAACAGCCAAACTCCTCCTGAAAAGAAAAAGGAGGGCTGCTCCCGTAATAGGGTGTGAAAAAGTGACCTTCTAGAACAGCAGTTTGAAGTAGCTTTTGGGTTTTGTTCAGCTGGGGTAAGGAAAGCGCAATTGCGCTGCCCGGTTCTGTTTGAACAAGCGACTCGTGCACTTCACTGGAGGAATGTATGGAGTGTGTTGAAAGGACAGATAGGGAAGTGTGGCCAGGAATGTGATAGAGTGGATATAAAATGAGTGAAGACAAGTGTCCTCATGCTGGCTGCAGTGGTGACGTGCATTATCTCAACATGTTATCAGGAGATAGATGTTTGCATTCCCATGGGCCGGTGCAAGTTGTCACGGTTTCAACTTCCAGCTTTTTCTTATGGAAATAACATCACGAGGCAAAGAATGCTCGAAAAGTCCTCTGCTAGCTTGCACCGCCACATGTGATGGCACGGTCTTGAAAGTTCTCTGGAGGACTCCCGGTGCAGCGTGAAAGCACGTCAATGGGTTTTGCAATGGTCCTTTACTTCTATTTATAGCAACAAAGTTGATTAAAATGTTTTATTTCGCTCCTCCTTTCCCCACTCATTAAATCTCTCTGCTACTGAGACTGCTTAGAATATTTCAAAGGGGGAGTCAGATTATTTATTTTTTTTTCTAAAAAGTTGGTTTTGATGGAGTTCTCAGCAGTAAAGTTTTGATGCCCAGGGTGAACGCTGTCTCTCTCGAAAGACGTTGCTCTCCCGGAACGGCAGATCGATCAAACCGTGGCACTTCCCATCCCAGCCCAACCATTTGAGGCTGGTTCATTTTGCAACACCACTTTAACAGGTTTTGTTATCGTTCCAGCGTGAAACAAAAACAAATAGCAGAACTTGGGAATGTTTTGCAAAATGCATTGAAGCAGTTGCCATTGTTTCTGATCTGCTAATCAATTATTAGTGCTAATTAAAGGATCCCGATAGATCTGTTCCTCAGATCCATAACAGGCGATAAGAAAAGGAATGTGTGGCATGGAATCTCGATTCCTGTGGTTACTCCCTGTTATATCTGTTCCTGGGTGGGTGCATATACCATCTGATAAGGTGAAACACCCAGTATATACTAGTAATTAGTCATCATTTCATGTAATTATTATAGCTATTTCTCTCGAAGCAATTATATGGCCCAGGCATCTGTAATTTATGAAGCCCAAATTTGTAATTTTTAATTAATATATAGTTTAGCCTGTTGGAGTATGTTACATACCTTTTTCTTTTCCCAGCTTTTCCGAGCTCAGTTGTACCGCTGCTTCTGCAAAGACAGTAAGAAAAGTAATGAATTTCCAAAGTTATACATTTGTCCTAGTAAATTATTTATGTTGCAACTTTCTTTTTGGTAAGGGGTCATAACTTTTCCAATGTTTCTACCTCTCTTTAATCTTTTTTCCCCCTTTAACTGTATACTTTCCCTTGAATCTGGCGCTCAGGAAAGCGAGGGGCAAGCAGCACTGCCTCCAGCCAATCTCCGTAAGATTTTCCACACACCGCTGTTAAAGTTTTAACATTCAGCACCCATCCTGATTTTTTTCAGTCGGAGGTATCTTTTAAGACAGAAATTGTTTATCGTGCCACTCTAATCTGCAGGATTGTTTTGTTGTGTGAATGAAGGGAGAACGTGATACACTTATTTTCACTTACAGCTAAAATCAAATATGAACTCGTCTGAAAAAGGTAACTGAGGTGCCTTGGGGGTGGGGTTTTTTGGTGGGGTTTGTTGTTTTTTAAGAAAGGCTGGTTTAAAGGGGGGCAAAAAANAGTGAAAAGCTAGTGGACTTGGTTAGCAATTTTTAAAAAGCAGAAAACTCCAAACCAGGAGAAGCTGCACATAAACGCTGCCAGAATTAACTTCATGGTTTTCTGAATCTCTTAAAGTTGCAGGCTTAGAATTATCAACCTGTGTTTCACTGTAAGAAATGGCTGTCATTTAATTGTGTGGAGCGATAGCATCATATCTCTTCATGCACTGGCAACTGGGACTTACTTTAATTTCCTTTGATAGATTTAGCCTAGAGATTCCTCGATTAAATAAACATAAACAATCCAAATGGCTTTAAACTAATTCCCATATAAAACAAGTTTTGAAAAATCTGCATTGGAAAGTAATGTAAGCATTTTGCTTATGTGTTTTTCATTTAAAAATTGTAATAAATCTTTGCAGCTAAAAGAGGCTCTCTGGCTGATAGACCAGGCGTTTGGGTACTCCAGCACCATCCTCAAATGCAGGATTTGCACAGGGAAAGTGGTGCAGGTGTTTGACAGCCATACCAACCAGCAAACGAGTGAACCCTGAAAAAATGGTTTTCCAGTTCCCTGTATATTCCCAGATTGCTTTTCACGTCTTGGTATTTATCGATACGCAACATCATTTTTCCTGTGAAAAAATTAGTGTTTACCCACGCTTCTTTTACTGTGATATGTGAAATAATAGAGCGTTGTTACTAGCTATGCTCAGAGTAGGAAATAACTATGACAACTCCAATACCATGGCTTGATTAATATTGGATTCTTAATAACAACCTCCACACATAGATTTTTGGTAGCAAGATGAGTCATTTGAGCTGACAGAGTTGATTCGGGGTGAGCCAATGACTCCATGGCAACTCAGAGAAAAGCCTCTGCAGAGGAACGAGCTGGCGTTGCCCCCTTACGTGCAGGTAGGGCCTCTATGTTTGGAAGATCTTTAGTTCGGCCCTCTGAACTGTTTGCCTGGAGCTCACCAGTGCCTTCCAGGCCAAGGCTGGAGTAGCCAAAGCCTTACACACAACTTCAAAACAACGTGAGCCAACCACTTCCGAAAGTTAAACTACACGGTAAATATACGGGGATGGATTGTCTGCAGAAGCTGGAATTAAGAGGCCACTTTGCTCCAGCACACCTTCCACTTTGGGGAGCGGTATGAAAAAAAGGTGACTGCTAGCGGTGGAATTGAGGGAAAGATCCTGCTGAAAGCTCAACGGGAACTTTGCTTGAGTGAGGACTGCAGAATTTGGCCGCTATTCAGTAAAAACACGTTTCCGCCTCCGACACTGTAGAAGACCTCCAGTGTAGAGTAGTAGTAAAGTAGTAAAAGTAGTAAAAAGTAAAGTAGTAAAGCACACTTTACTACAGAAAGCAGCTAAGAGTAACCCCCCTCGCTCCCTCGTGCATCATATCAGGAACGGACACGCAGGCCTTCTCCGGTTCATCAAGGTCTTAAAAAGAACCATCAAAGCTGTGTGTTCGGCGTGCATATGAAAAAAATCACGCCATGTTTAGGTTTTGGTTTGTCTCTAAGTGGCACACTCCGACGCTCCCAGCCCGCGCGCCCGTCCTGCCTGCGGTGTGGTGCATGTTCCAGGCGGTCAGGGGAGCGGCAGAAAGAAGTCTACTGCACTCGCCATTTATTTCCTTGAAAGCAGAGACAAAAAGTCAGATCCAATCTTCAGCAGCTTATCTTTATGGTTTGCATCTTATTGAACCCCATTTTACTAATTCCTCCTGATTCCGCACTGGCCATTAGGCATAATGTGTTCTTTATCGGTGTACTATTTAATAACACGCTAATTGATGGCGATCGCAGCATAAGAATGAGGGGCCAGCCGGTATTTCAAACGCTGGAAATCTTAAGGCAATGGTCCATCGCTAACCGCAGCCTGCGAGAAATGCGAGTGTTCGTGATCTACGCCCGTCCTCGGTGTCTGTACCGCTCCCGCCCGGGTTCAGTACGGGCGACTTTATGAAGAGCTGCTGTTTGAGTGATGGTGGGTGGGGAAGGTGAATGGTACAAGGTTGTACAAGGCTTGTAGCCGCTTTGAAAGCCATTTCATGACAGGTGGTGCTATGGAGGCTCACTGAGTTTGCTTGTATTTGGCACTCTAAAGCTAGCCAGCACCAGGGTAACAACATGTTCAGCTATTTGTAAACCAAGCAGGGGCCTAAAAAACATTCCACTCACAAGGAAAAAATTGATTTAAAGAGGCTTGGAGTGGAGCTTGAGCATCAATGAACACTGAAGAGCCTTCTTAAACTGACACAATAAATTAGTTCAAAACAGATGACAGCCCTACAGATTACCCACCTCTTAACAAAGGAGGGGCATTCTGGTCCCCTTCACGAAAACATAGATAAAAATTTTGTTCTTCTCCTCTAATGAGGCAAGCTCAGATATAAGTCAATAGAGCAATTCATTAACAAATCTAGCGAAATCCCCTGGGTTACCAGTGAGATGACAGTGAAAGTGGATGTGCTGTGAAAACTCTCCTTTGGTAGAGATGTCCATATGCTAAGGGTCAGAGAGCTGAGTGGTTTGCTCTGTTTACTATTCACCATACACATATGGCAGTTAAGGTCACTGTTATCAGACACTTTCTCTGTACACAAAACAAAATTTCCATATGGTCCATGGAAATGGATATGCTTTGCTCCCGTGCAGCTTCCCACGGCTCTCTCTTTGTGCGGCACCGGTTAGAAGTGTAAAAGAAGGGTGCGAGGGGTTACCTCGTCAGTCAATTGCGCTCCCTGCTTTGTGCATCAGTCCAATTTAGGGCAAATCTGCATCNCCCCGTCTTTCAGGCACAAATGCTCATGTCAGTCTATTAGAACGTGATAGAAGTACTGATCACTGCCTCTGCATCTAAATCCTTTTGAAACCAGGATGACCTGCTGAAGAGGATTTTGAGTGGAAGGCCCTTCACAAGACTCTTTCAAATCCACATAAATAAAGCCCTTTACTGGCTTAAAATGGCCCCTCAGATTTAGCACTACAGAGCCCCTAAAAAGCACAACACGATTGTCATGGATATTACATGATGGTAACAACAACAGGCCAAGAAGACAAGTCTCCATGCTGAACAAAACTAGGCCAGACTTTGTCATGATTTGGGATACAGATTGCTGACAGGCCGGTAAATAGGCTGTTTAACCCTTTGAAAGTGAATAAAGAGTGCGGAGACAAATGCTTTCTGATAGACTTTGGCTATGTAATGGGTAAAAAAGTATACTGTAGCCTTCTGGGATTTCTGGGGCAAGGCTAATGCCGAAATTTCTCAGTAATCACTGCTCCTGCAAAAACAGCTGAGCTAAATAACCGATTGCAGGTGAATATCCTCTTGCACAAAGGAGCTGGAGGGAACTCTTTTACATTTTCATGTTTTAGGTAGAACCTATGTTTCTCTCTCTCTCTCTCATTGTTGTAATTTGGTGCTTCTGAAAAAAGGAGGAACGACGGGCACATGTAACCAGCTACTGACAGCTCTTCTACCATAAAAATCTAACAAACTGAAGGGCATTTCATTTATCTGCTCTTCCTAGCTTACAAACGCATTTTTTTAATCTCTCTTTCTCCCTAGGAAAGCAACTTGATAAAAATCAAATTTTAAAATCACTATATTACCCAAGTCCTAGGATGGCAAAACTGCTGACAGAACCATCTCCCAGAAATTAAGAATTATGTATATTGCCTTCAATTTTACAAAGCTGTTTGTGTTACCACTTGAATGGCTCCCTTGTTACACACAATTTCTGAGGCTTGGCAGCCGCATGATTTTCATAAATCCAGATACTACTGTTTCTAACCTCTGACCACGCTTTAACCGTGCAGGGCCGTTTTAATTCATTTAACTCATTTTAATTGTCTTTCAGGGGAAGAGCGCTTTCTTTGGCCAGCTTAACTGGCAGGGAGAGCTGCCTGCTTGAGTACTTGCTGCCATTCAAAGAGACCTCTCATGAAAATGCATGCGTGTCCTCGCAACTCCTTCAGTAACTGTAATATTTCTCCCTCACTGTTTGTGTCAGAGAGTCATTACTGGAAGCCGCTGACATTTCTGACATTCGGTAGCATCAGAGCACATTAGGTGGTCCTTAGATAATTTTTAGACAAAATTTACTTGTACGGCATGCTCAGGCCATTACAAGCAACAGAAGTAACACGTTTCTCCGCAAAGATGGATCAGTCGGTGCGCTCGCTTTTGTGGACCTTCCTATGTTATTCTATAGCCAAACAATTTTAACCGCGCGGTGCATAACGCATAAATACGCCGTCTACCCAGGGCCGCGCGTGCTTTGTTTTTGGCTTTCGTGGAAGATCAATCTCTATTAGGAAATCTATTATCATCACTTATGTTTTACTACAATGAAATAAATAGGCAGCTGCAGTTGTTTGGCCTAATAGCTCTTAGTTTGATTGCTAGAAGTAGGAAATCAATGCAGGGTGAAAGGAAGAAACATTTTTAATAACTTACACTTCAGATATGAGATCCCCAAGTTATTACAAATTATAAGGTTAAGACCTCTCGAAAGAATCCTAGCTAGTTAAATATTTAAAACTCCTGGGTGAGAACACATGCACTAATGAGCTTCAGGCTACTAAATACCAGAATCTAGGGGGAGACATCTTGTTTTATATTAGAAAGTATTAGCGAGTATAAACTGGCCATAAGAAGTGTTTAATTAGGAATTATATTGATATGGGGAAAGCGGAGAAAGAAACAGATCGCTGTTCGTCACTGGTAAACGCTGGATTTGTCTTTGCAGGACGAGTAACAAGCGGACGCGGCCCTGGATCAAACGGAGGGACACGCGGTGCGGTACCCTGACCCTCCCAGCGGCCATCTCCGGGAGATGCCGGACACCTCAGACCGAACGTGGATGGAGCTGCCTACGGAGGTTTCCTTTTAACACGCATCAGGCAGCAAGTTGCCTTAGACTTTTCATCAATTCCGCTGATTTAGGAACAGTTGTTCTTGGGTAGGAATTCTAACGCACGTGCCAGGCTGGGACGCAACTTGCAATTCCCCCACTCCAAACAAGAAAAGGAAGATCTTCGTAACTCTCTGAATCTCTTCCCTTGAGATCTTTTAATTCAGAGATTCAAGAACGTAAGAAACCTGATAATTGTAGGTGGGCGCGTTGAGTTCGCTATCTCAACAAGAACTGAAATGTTGCAATTCAAATGGTAAGAAGCGAAGACGGGAGCCGAGATTGACAGTAAAAACTGGCTTGACGTGCTTAAGCGCAAAGCGATATTACGTCTCGTCACACAAATATAGTAGGGGAAGGTTTGCTGCAGTGCGTGCGCACGTATGTATTTTATGTAAAATAGCCTCAGTCTGTCTCCTCTCTGAAACCAGGGAGCGCGAGTGGGTAAACAGCTCATAGCAACAGATGAAAGGCTGACGAAGTTCAGACTCCCAGTTCAAAGGTTCCGGCGGTATGTGAAATGACAATCTCGGGTTATTTGTGTTTCCGAGCTCCCGTGTATTCGAATTGTTTGCTCATCTGCGGAGGCTCTCCATTATCTTATTCCTGGTTGTGTTCCTCAGCTGAGCGAGCTGGCTGGCTGCAGACACATCGCACACGGCGGCGGTAGTAAAATGGGCTTCCCCCGCCTCGTGATGCCCTGCCTCTGCCCCCCAGAAAGTCAGAAATATTTTGTTTTAATTGATGAGGCTAAAATACAGCAAGACAAAGCTGTAGCGTCCCGCTCGCTCCACGCGCCTCTCCCGCTGCTTGGTCAGCGCGGGTCCACGATTCCATTTTTAAATCAAATTATGCTCGTGATAATATTGTCTTGAGCTTACAGTTGCTGACATGGATATTGACAAAGGCTTAGCCAGTATTTTAATAAGAAAACAAAATACGGGCAATACTCTAGAGTTTCCAGGTGGATCATTAACAAGACGCCTTGGAGGGCTGAGACTGCCAGCCAGCACAGGGAATGCATCACAGTTCGTCATACAACTTAAACTTCTTTTGACATCTAGTTATGTCGAAATGTGACTGATCACCTAGGGGTCCGGGCTCCTGTGAGGGAAAAGTTCACTGACAGACAGCGAACGGAGCTGATCTTAAATGAGAATCAAGAGAAAGCAGCATTCCAGCGTCTGACAGTCTGCAGCTGCTACCTGGGTCTGCCTAACGAAGACGAGCCTGCTCTGCTGAACAGTTATATTAGCATCTGTATGCTTCTGTCTCATTATCACACATCTGCCCACCTTTATTCCAATGAAGCTTCTTCTGATCTGACAGCTCAGGCATTGTCAGTGAAGAGATATTATGGGAGCCGGGTACAGCAGCTTAGGGTGTTCGCTTTTATTTTCTAAAGACTGTTGTACAGTTTGACAGTATAATGCCACAGAGGTAAAGAAGATAATTAACATATTGGGCAGTTTCTAAACAAAGCTGAGACAGTCATACTGGCAAAAGTGCTGCTGCTGGAGCAGCATTGTTTGCACTCTAGAAACATCAAAGGCGTGCGGGATCTGCCTTTTTAAAAAAAAAAAAAGAGAGCGCAAACAGGTACAGCGCGGTCCCCACGCCACAGACGGGAAGTTTTGGGGGGTTTGGCCCACACGGAATAACTGCAAAGCCCGTGGCGCGCTGGAAGAGCCCGTCACGTGCGTTCAAAATCTCTGCTTGCTCAAGCAAAACCCCTCTCAGCATTTGAGAAGACGTGAAAAGATGTGAGTGGAGAGGAGGAGGTTGAGGGGGGGGTCTTTTTGCTTTCCTGAATTTATTTTTACCCCACAGCACAAAGCTAAGCGCTCATGTGAGCTTCACAGAGCTCATATGTGGATGGAGATTTAAGCCTTCTAAGTTGGAGAACACACGTGGGATTTTCTGGAAATGCCAAAAAACCGTATGACTGAGGTTTCTTCATTTGGTCAGTAATAAACTAGAAAGGCTTGCTTAGAAAAACAAGCAAACAAAGGGGGAAATAGTATTCTGAGCCCACAACATAGGTGGGTTGAGCTTTGATGACTGAGGAAGGGGGTGTTCGTGTTCTCCTCTGCAGCTCTGAGAGCAGAAGTACAGTTCTGCAGTGGATTACTACACAGTTTGCCTGCAATTTTCACCAGGTGCTATGCTCTGTATATTTTGGACAGTGGTGGACTTGAATGCCAACTTTATAAGTATTTTGGATCCCAAGCACTTTAGAAAAAAATATAGCCCTTAAGAGTCAACACGCTGCTTTACATTAAGAAAAATAATGAATGGGATGCACTGCAGCAAGAACACCCTTGAAATTGTCAGTTTGAGCCTTGGTTTATGTTTTAAATGGCATAAATAATGACGCAGAGCCCCCTGCCCACAAGCAGTGTGGTAGCCAAAGACCAGATCCCCCGCTGCTTTGAAGGTGTTGCTCATTTACAGCCAAAACGCTCTTTCCTATTCCTGTGGCAATATGCAGATTTGCCCCGCTGAGAATTTAGCCCTAAATTTCCAAGTTATGGACTTTCCTTGTTTCATTCATGGCTTTCAGTTCTGTGGGGTTTTTTCCCCCCCCCCCTTTGTTCTTGAGAGCGCAGGGTTTCCACGAGTTAATGCTGAAATTACTGCTATTTTGCAACAATGCAATCAAAGTCATTTCAGCATCTGTGCTGATAAAGTGCCAACAGCTCTTTCAGATTGGCCTCCCAGACCCGCGCTCACCATTGCAAAGTTGGAATACAAAATAAGATTCATTTAAAAGGGGGAAGAAAAAAAGAAAAAGAGAAAAAAAAAAAGAAAGAAAAACGATAGGATCCGTTGTCATTCATTCTAAAAAGGCATTACAGACTGCCGACACTGTACAGAAAAATAGGAGATGTTGACCTTTTTATTATAGACTTTTCTGTGGTGTTGCCCTCCTCTCGGCGGCGTACCGCACCCCCCCCCTTCCCCGCAGCCTCACGCACCCGCGCGCTCGGCAGCTCGGCGTTATCTCAAATAATTACCCGGCGCTGCTGGCTGTCCCTAGTGACTTCTGCTGCTAAAAAAGCTACTCATTGTCGGTGAGTGAAGAGGGATTTCAAACCTGCTTCTTGTGGCCCAGCAACAGCTCTTAATTAACCACTCAGGTATTGAGCCGCCTCCTCGCCCGCTCCCATCCATATGGCAGGAACATGTCCGCAGTGATAATCACTGAAGGAAATATTGTATCAAAAAAANAAAAAAAAAAAAAAAAAGGGGGGCTGGCAGAGCAGAAAGCTCCTGCAAATTATTTTTAATGATTCTCCTGTTGTGAGGCGGGTTATTTGTTATTTCCAGCAGGGCCGGGGAAGGGGGCTGGGGCGGGAGATGCCCATCGTCCTCCACCCGCTGCCCCCGGCCCCGCCGCCAAACCAGCGCCCGGGGTACCGGGGGAGGCCCTTCGGGCGCTCTAAAAAGCTTTAGTTCCCTGTGATTTTGGTAATCCTTTGTTTCTAGCGCGACCGGCTGGGCTACGCGCTGGATGCGCGCGTTTCCTGCGAGCAAGGGGCTCGCAAAAACTTGCAGCCTTGACACGGAGCCTCACTTTTTTTTTCCCTTCCCCCTTGGTTTACAGAAAAGAAAACAGTGATTTGAGTTTGTAAATCTAATTAAAAATGAAGTTGCATTTACATTTTAAAACCCTGCCTATACCAGCATACTGTGTCAAAAGATATTATGTACGATTTTACTTTGTGACAGAAACCATTACATTTAAAAATTCATTACAGCAAGGTTAGTTAGACACATGATGGATGCAGCTTTAATCCTGCCATATATTATTACAGTTAAAATGTAAATGATGAAAAATATTTTGTGCTTATCAGCGTTTATGTGGAAATGTGTTTTACAGTGATATATGGTGTTATATTTCTATTATTATGATGAGAAAGAATGAAATACAAAAAGACTAAGTGTTTATTAAAACATGGTTACTTGTGATAAAATATTCTTGTTGTACACGACTTTAAACATATTTACCGAGGGCATTTGTCCAAAACAACTGTGAAATGTGTTTGCTATGCAAATCATTCTTTGTAATTTTTTCCCCCTCTGTTATACTGACTATAGCTTTTTAATAGCCTCGTGTCGAAGCTATGTAAATATATTTTTATTATTTTTCATTTCAGGCACCGGAGGGGGGGGGGACCGGGGCTCTGTTTACCCACATACGTGTACTCGTACTCAAATAGACGGTAGCANGGAAAAATCGATCCTAGCAAAAATCCTTTTCCCTTTCTGTCTCCTCTTGTTTCAGCCTCTCAAAGCCAACGGCGATCAGAGGGAGCCGAGCCCTTCGCCGGCGCAGCCCTCCAGCACGTGCTGCTCTGCGAGCCCACGTGCGCTCCTGTTCACACCGCAGTGATTTAACACCTCGCCCGGCCGAACCGTTGACTCAGGCTTGTTTTACGCCTTCTCCCTCGCACAGGGGTAGCGCGCCGTCGCATGGGAGATTCACCCCCCGGCCAGGGAACCGCATTTTAATTCTTTCCCCGAGGCCAGGCGAGTTTTCAATTGCGCTTTAGAAGAGCCCTGCCAAAGAAATCTGTGCAGCATCCTCCTAATTTGAAGGGTAACGAGTTTTGAGGTCAGAATTGCATGCTGCAAATCCCTAGGCTAAGTAAGTTTTGGGTTTTTTTAAGAATTTGTACTTCAACAGTGACCCTTCAAGAAGGGTTTCTGGCACTCAGGGCCCGGTCTCCGCAGGCAAAACCCAGTATAATCTTGAGCAGAACAATACGGAGGCGTAAAAATCATTAGGGGACTTGCCCAGCATCCCACAGGAAATCTGTGGCAGAAAAGAAAATAAGAACTTGAAGGCCCTGAAACTTTGGAATTTAACTGTTCTGTATCTGTATTCCCACACGCGCTCCATCCGCTGTGGGTTTTCAGCGTGTTTCGGGTTCTCTCTCCTGGTCCTTCCACCGGCCCTGGCTGGCTACTGACTTATTCCAGTACTAAGTAACCCGACGACGCAGGAGGTACTGCCTTACACCCTGACTGGCTGCTGCCTCCACTCTATTCTCACTGTTTATTTTCTGGATGCCACTACTACAAGTTTATACTATTTTGTTTTGTTACTCTTTATGCAGCTTAAATATAAGAAGAGAGTAGAGTCCATAAACAAATCATATGTTTTCCATATTACTCATATAATTCCTCCAGTTTACATTGCTATCTCTTAAAAAAAAAAATTAAATTGATTTGAGTTTGGCACGATGCAGTGATCAGGCTGAGATTGCTTCTAGTTATACGAAGCCGAGCCCATCTTTAGCAAGTCAAATGCAATTACTAAAAAAACCCAACTAAGTAACTCAAAATATTTGTTTGTGATCAAGAGTGTATATGCCCTTCAGTCCTTAATGCCTTTCTTTTGATATGAACAGAAGCAGGAGACCTGGTGCTGGTAGTTCACTAAAGTGGCTATTTCCTTATAACCTTCCTCTTGTAACAATGTTTATTCAGTTATCAGGGAAGAAATATCATTTGTCCGTGCAGCTACAATTACCCAATTTGTTGTATAAATTATTACTTTTTTTTCTCGTCTCATGTTGATGACAGAATCATTTAATAGACTTTCAGTTGCTCAAGCTTGAAAATTGGTTCCACATTCTCCCTTTTTTAGTTTTCCTCCCCAGGGTGAGTGCAACGCGGTCTAAATACCATTTCCATCCCCCCACTCCCTTTTCTTTTTTTTTTTTTTTGAAAACATCTGCTTGTATGAGGATGTTGTTGTGTACATTAGCGCTGTACAGTTTAGCACCCTTTAGGACTACCTTTGGCTCTCGGCTTCCTCGTTCTCGGGGCCAATCATAATATATCAGGAACTGTAGATATTTCCTATCTCAGCACTCTCCATAACTCTCTTGCTCAGCTGTCTGAAGCTGTTTTCTTTAGGAAGTCCAAAGTGGGGGGGGGGGGCGGTTGACCTGGCATCAGTCCTATTTATAAGACTAAAACCTCTTCCCCCGTACACCTTTGGAGCTTTGTCATGTAGGGGTCACATCCGTTTGAATTAATAGCTCTAGCGCCCGCGACGGAACACGGCCACCTAACCTTTATTGTCCCGTCTACCCTTTTGTTTGAAGTTATCCAACCTACTCAGCTGATTTTCTTCAAAGCTAAGGTTACAGGATTTGCAACCGTGCCTTTGCCACGTAATTCATTAGGAAGGAAAAAACAGCTATTTTCACACGTACCGGATTTATTTGCGGTGCGTTTGTTTATTTGTTTATTTTAAATACGCATTTGCTTTTAAATTTTTCCTCCCCTGCTGTTGCTGCTGAAATAAACACCAGTGGGGCTCGTTCGCTTGGCAGAGGAGTTGCTGTGTGGTTGTAGGAAGAAATGATGTATGGAGCAGCCATCTCCTTCCCAGCCTGCCATCTAAGGGGGGGTTCTTAGAAGTGATGCCATTTCTGCTTCCGTGGCGCTGGAGATGTCACAAAGTTATGATCCTTCCCGCTCATGAGTCAACTCGGTTGCCTACGAAAACTATTTGTTTTGGGTTTGAGTCTAAGAATATTTGCTGAAAGCAGGATTATCACTTTGTAGACCACCAACAGCTGTTGAAAAGCAGGGCATAAAAGTTTGTTTATGTCTTTAATAACCCACTTAATGACGGAGCAGGCACATTATTCATAATAAAATAGCCTGGCATAATCTTACTCCAGTGCGTGGTGTCAGGGAATTAAGAAACATCTGCTATGCCATAAAATAACATTGTATATACTATATACATTAAAAACATGTGTACACACATATGTATATTATATACATTATTAAAAATGTCTCAGTGGAATTCTCTTTTTAATTACATTTAGAAAACAGCGAAATGGTTAAATCATGGTAGTTTCACTTCAGAATCTGAGTTTTATGTCATGTTTGTGGCTATGGCTAGTTATAGTGGCAAAGGACAGAACACAGTGTCAGAGGACATTTAAAGACACAAAGTTGCGCGTCTTGAAATTGGGGTTCAAAAATCTATTTTTAGCCTCCAAATAAGTGACCTAATTTTCTGAAGCACAAAGCGTTCGCGGGTTCTTGCCTCGATGAGAGTGTTGGTTGCTCAGCAACTCTGAAAAAATCAGGCCAGTCGTGCCATGCCTAAATGCAGATTTTTAGTTACAACTCAGGTGTCCAAATTTGCAGCTTCTGTCCGTACGAGTTATTTGCATTACTCCTGCACTCGCAATGGGGACCCCACTGTGCTGCTGCTGTACATGCGAGGAGAGCCGCTGCCTCCGCTCTGGAGAACTTAAAGAGCCAAAAAAGACCAAATATTCCTTACCCTGGGAATGTTATCCTGGGTTGGGATAGTGGCGTTGGCAGGGGTAGCGCGCTTCGCCCGGGAAGTGGCTGAGCATTGTGGCTCCCAACCAGCAGAGCATGTAAACATGTCTTTAAATTTAAGCGTGCGAGATGTAAGTGAAACTACTTGCATCTTAAAATTAAATACATGTTTCACTAGATCAGGCCAGATGGTTTTACATGCTCAAAAGTGACATTTACAAGGTCACATAGGAAGTGTTTGACAGAGCCAGGAACTGAAACCAGATCTCCCGAGTGCCAACCCAGTGCCTTAATTTTGCTCCCATCTTTTTTTTTTTTTTGATGGCATGTTTCTCTTCAATGCAAGCAACAAGGGAAAAAAAATTAATCCAGTGAGGAGACAAGTAAGTTGGGGTTTTTTGGTTTCTTTTTTTTTTTAAAAAAAAAAAAGCTGGGAACCCAAGTGCCACTGTTGAAGAGATGAATACTTTCATCTTTTCAGAAAGACATATTTTCATAGACGTTTTTAAAATTTTGTTTCTTCTATCTTGCAAGAACGTAAGCAATCTGTTTTCATTTTGTAGGTGGCCCACCAGATAAAAAAAAACCTTCTAAGTTAATAAAATTTCTATGCAGATTTATGTGAACTGGATGAACTCTCCCACTATCTAAATGTTAATCTGTTGGGAAATAGCTGCTGTGGTACTGGAATAACTCACCATCATGCAGCAGGGCACACTAACAGTAGTTCTCTCATTGACATTTTCCCCACAAGTGCCAAAATAAACACGGGAAACTACTATGGGGGAAAAAAATAACCACAAAACTGATGAACTACTGGAAAGGCAACTGTGATATATTTAAGGCTGTTTCTTCAGATTCACCCAGATCTCAGCTTTCGCTAATGTATATATTTTCCTTGGTAGCCCTATCCTTGCAAATTATCTTGAATGCGTTTGATTTGGTCCCTCTTTACTTTGCTACCTCCGTCCTTGGCGTACACCTATGTTCTTTGCAGTCTCCCATTCTGCCTCAGGGATTAATGTCTCTTTGGCCTTTCCGTCCTTCTCTAACTGAAATCCAGACCTCAGCACCATGAGAAAGGACTCTAGATTAAATGCCTTTTCCTTATTAACATTCATTGGCCAAGGGCTTACCCCGTGTACCAAGAGGAAGGCAGTAACAGCCTCACATTCTCATAGGACCCTCCTACAACACCAGCAAACTGCAAAAAGGTAAAATACGAGCATGGGGGTGCAGGTTTTATGTAGCAACCTCTTAGTTTTGTCTGTCCAGCCTCTGTATTTCACTCTTCTGTTTAATGGACTTCTTTTAATGGACTTCCATGCATAGTTTGCATATCTGTGACCAGTTTAAAAAAACTCTTAAAAATTCCTATAATTGAAATAAGTTTAATTTAAATGAATGCACCCACTCGCCTGTGGGGCCTGAGGAGCAGGGTCTATTTATTCTTCTTGAGGTTATTTAAAGCATCATCCCTTCAAGCTGCCCAGCTCCACTGGACCTGCACGGGGCCCCGTGGCCAAGGCACTGCAGCTCGTGGAGGGGTGGGCAGGAGAGGATGGAGCCGGCAAGGACAGCCCCGCACAGGGCTGCCCCCACCACGGGATGGGGGGTTACAGGTTGGAGGCAGTAACTGCTGCCCACGGGCAAGCCACAAAAGCCGAAGCACTGGTGGTTCAGGCTCCCTCGGGTGCCCGATTCCCAGGCACGGGGCAGCCCACGCGGGCTGCGGGAGGTTTTTAGTTAAAGCAGTGCGGTTTGGTGTCCAGACAAACGCCTACCTCTCCAGCTCACTGTAGGTCTGAGCCGTGCCTGGCACAAGGAGGACCTGAATGGCTCCGAGTCACCCAACACAGGTAAGTCCATCACACAGCACATCTCAGCTTTTGAGAAAAAGCATATTTTGCTAGCAAAGAATTTGCATGTGTTTTAGAGCTTAACGTTTTAATACAGGTTTATTCTTGATGTAGAACTATTCCTTGACCGTTTTGTATCAAACTGAAAGAAATTAAAGCTTGGAATCTTCCAAAGAAAGCATCCACTAACTTGTTGGACTGGTTTCTCCCGCAGTAAAAAATGAACCTTAAGCATCCCTGCGGAAGGAACTCGTGCTCAGCAACGTAATACAGTTCACTTTCAAGATACACTTGACGTCAGCTTCTCACTCAGGACAGACAGACATCTCCCCTCATCAGATGAGCAGGCGCAGAATCTGTTAATAAGGTATGTATCTGTGCTTTTCTGGTTTTCTCATTGCCTTTTTTTACCTGAACCTGAGCCTACACTGTACATGAGAACAGCTGTACAGAGATCAGAGCAAATGTCCTGTCTAGGGGAAGGTATTGTTCCCTCCCCACCAACAGCAAACACTTTGGAGGGAGACCAGAACAGGGTATCCAGATGCTGCTGCTTCCACAACGCAGCTTCCCGGCTTTCTCCATCCAGCAGCTCTGATTAGCTGAGCCAGAGCTGGGACCTTGACTGCTTCTTACAGCCCTTGATGGATTTTTCCCCACCTTACCATCCATTAATTTGCATAAACACTAAGGCCATGTACACTTTTGGTATCTACGACATCCTGGGGCATCAAATTCCACAGTTTCACTGTGTGTTGTGTGGATGTGCACCGAGTTCTTAAATTCTTGCTCCCAATGATTTTTTCCATGACACTCTTGATCTTATAAACCCTTGTCTTGCCCACTTTTCATCCTCTGCCCTTTCTTCAGGCTGTGGAATCACCTTGTATTTAGATGCTACACAAAAGCAGTCCCGTATCTTTAAAATGTACCAAATCTCAGTTGGTAAATTGACAAATAGTATTTACTTTTGGGGTAAAATGGGTGCATGCTACTACCTTTAATGATACACAATACAAGCTCGAGAAATACCAGCCAAAGTGGAAATATAAAGAGCAGATTAAACTCCAATTCCCTTCAAAGAGTAAGGAATAAAGAACCAAGAGGAAGGCTCTGGTGTCTCCCTGGATTCCCCATACAGCTGCGGAAACCCAGAACAGGGCTGCAGGAGGGTTCCCTTCCCGCGTGTTCCCCTGTGTGTGGGAGATTGGGTTGAAGGCTCTTTAAATATTACCTGGGGAAATTCTTGGGCATAAAAATCAAGATTTAAATCTGTCAGACAAGAGATTGAATTGCAAGCTTTAAAGATGTTAATACACTTAATTTTATGTGGTTCTAGCCAGCCCCTTTATTTGGGGGCTTCTTGGTTCGTGTGTACTGGCACTGACTGGGAGAACTGGAAAGCTAGTTCGAGCGTGAGCACCTATCGCAGCTTATTACAGAGGGTAAACAGCCAACGTTATTAGTAGATGAGCAGGAAAGGTAGATCAATATAAAGAAATACTGCTCTCATTCACTATTCCCTTTGTCACTGCCAGGCCTCAGAATTTCTCAGTCCATTGATGTCAGTAAGGATTTACTTCCCTGCCCAAGGAGCCGGGGCCACGTTATTCCCAGGCTGCAGCAGACGCTGATCAGCGTGTAAGCTGGCTTGGGCAGCTGCGTCAGAAAATAAAATTTAAGATCACAGCGACTTAAATACCGCTCGAGTTTATAACGTCCACGTTGGCGTTAGGCAGCTTGGCAACAAGAGCGGCCCAAACAGGCGTCTCCTCGCGCTGCGGTGCTTGGTGAGTACGTGGGGCCGGTTAGGCAGAGGGGCTATGATGTTGTCATTAGCCGAGTGAAGACCTAGCTGAGGCCACGTCTGTTAAGGCTTCTGGAATCGTTTTATTCACAGGGGGCAGCTCAGGGGTTAAACTCTGTTTAGCATATTCGCTTCCCCACTAGCATGCCATTATTTCATTTGTGGAGCAGCTTCCTCGTTAGCAGTACCTGGAGCCCACCCTTGCGTACCCTAATGCTCTAATGCCTTCAGCGAGCGGTGGCTTACACCACCCATACCTTCACAGCACTGTTATCGCCAATGGTTTCCTCAATGGAAATAATCATTCCCACTATAACTGTTGCCAAAACCCTCTGGCACCAGAAGAGCTCCTGGAATGGAAGCCTGAAGGCAGGCGAGAGCCTGAGCAGCACAGCCCGTCAGCGAGGCGGGTTTGAACCGCGCGAGGGGGAAGAGGCACAACACTTTCCCCGAGAAAAATGGCACTTCGCTTTACACACACACACAGAATCGCATTTTGTGTTTGACATCAACCAGAAGTAGGTGTCCAGATCTGCCTGGGCCCTGCAGACAAGCTCAGCCGTGAGTCAAGGTGCTCTTTTTACATATTTATACACAGAGGTGTCAGTGTCTGTGTGTGCCAATAGTCACTGGGTGTTTGTACACCTGGAGGACCTCACTCCCTGACTGCAGGTTAGGAGTCACCCACAGTTAAAGTTATAAGCAGAGGCAGTTAAGTGATAAAGATTTTCTTCTCATCGGTGATATGACATCACCAACCCAGTCACAGAATAAGATACAGCAACTTAGTCTGAGTTTTAAAGTCAATGTCACAACAATAAATAATAATAAAGTGCAACAATACAATAAATCTATATAGTTATTTCACTTACCTTGCATCCACGCAGCACATCCACCTTCTCCAGGAGGCTGGGCAGAGAGATGTTTCTAAAGGCCCTGGCAGCCGGCGTGTGAGGACTTCTTATAGTGGGGGTTGCAGCTTTATTTAATGGGACACAAGTGAACATAATGAGCAGGCCGGTGATTAGCCGATGCCCAGCTGTTGGTGGTGCAGGTCTGCCTTGCCGCCCCCTGCCCCCAGCCGGGCACCACCGCCCTGTAAGAAACAAACATTTTACTTACGTCCAGGATTTCAGACTGAAACCTGAACGTTTGCCTTTCTGGGCTTATGGCTTCGCGTCCGTGTACCCGCAAATAACCCATCGTACAGCCCCGTCGCTGCGTCTGCCTGCGGACGTGGAGCCCGCGAAGGTTTTGAACGAGTTCAAATGCTTCCACTCAAAAATGTCATTTTTCGCACGTTCTCGTTTCAAAGATAGCTGTAAGTGCTCTGAGCCCCTTCGTAGGTTTGAAGGATTTTAGCGAGTTAGAACAAACAAACTGCATCCGTCACTTTTGTACAGTTAAACTGTGTAACACGATTACCTGACAAAGCACCGGCAGCATGAGGTCCTTTACGGGTCACGGCTGAGCAGGATTTTATGCCTCAGAATTTCCCCATTTTCGACCAGAAGGAGAGAATTATTCTTCTGGGCAACACCCACCAACTCGAGTCGGGTAACAAAGAACGCGAAATGCAGCCAAAAAAGCCCCTAAAAAAGCCTGTTTGTCCTTTCAGAGGAAGCACAAGTAAAATGGCATCCCTGTCCCTTTGGGCATCCCGTCCCACACCAAGACCCTCAGCCACAGCCCCGGTGGCCAGTCCCTTGCCCTGATGTCCCGGCTCGGCATCACCCCGCTGTGTGGGGGCGGCTGGGGGTCCCCCCTGCCCTGGCCGGACCCCGGCACGGTGCGATGGGCGAACAGCCCCCAGCCCGGTGCAGATGCGCAGCCCAGCAGGTCGCAGCAAGCAGCCCTGTGCCGCAGCATCTCCTTTCCCCGAGACACCCCCCCAAAGAAGTGTGGGGGCTGCAGGCCCCCGGGCAGGCTGCCACCCGGGAATAGGGCTGGGATCCGTGGGGTTTGGGGCAGAGTGAGGCACTCTAAGCCCGCGCCTCAGAAAAGACAGCCCGGCTCCTCGTTAGCACGGAAAAACACTCCGCGGCATCCAAACCCTGGGGTGCGCCCAGCCCGCGCGGACGGGCGAGTGCATTGTCAGCGTGCCACTGCCTCTGCTCCCTGTGCGGTCCTGCGGAACGAGCCATCCCGATGGCTGCGCGTAACGAGGAAAGCCGGTGTGCTTTTGTTTTGTTTCCTTTCAAATAAACTCGCAGCCCGTAATCTAGCAGGCCGCAATCCCGGCTCGACAGCCCAATGAGCAACGAGGCGCAAGGGAAGACAGGATGTAGAATTAGGAGGTCAGAGCTGGAGGTTGCCCCAAATTTAATCTCTGGGATGGGCAGGTTACATCTCTTCCCCACCTCTCCTCCTCCTCCTCCTCCTCCCCAGTCCCAGCGTTCCTGGACACGGGGCGCAGCTGCACGTTTCCCGGAGCACATGCTGGGGAGCCGGAGGGGGCAAGACCCCAAGCGGGCCGTACCCCACTGGTCCCCCCAGCTCTGTCTAGGGCCATCCCAGGAGGCTCTCGGGCTGAGGCACCCAGCGGTGCCCACAGCTCTGCCCTGGGCCCCCGGCCCCACTCTCCCACCTCACCTGTGGAGAAGCATCCTTCTGCTGCTCGGCTGCGTGCAGAGGAACGGTACGTGCATGTCTATAGGTATCTATATAGGCTGATAGATACTTACAGTCCCTCCTGGTCCCCTTTCTGTCCAAAGGCAGCTGATGAGGCGACTGATTTTCTTCACCTGCAAACTGCATCTTTGTTGTTTTCACCGGAAAAATGCAACACCCCAGCCCAAAGCTGGTGTTTTCGTTAGGCTGATACATCGCCAATTTCTTTTCCGATTTATCCCTCTTAAGTAGGTGCGCAGGGAGTAACGATGGCGGGTTAGTTTGCCTCCACTCTTGCGTACTGTTCTGCACCTTTACTCCCAGGAGTATTTACAGTTACAACACAGCAGAACAGGGGATTCTTACGGAGCGGTGCATCAGAGCTGCACCAAAACCCAGACTGTGGGGGTTTTGGTGTTGGTTTGTTGGTTTCTATATGTTGTTGCCAAAAACCTGAGCTCTAACCTTTTATTTGCTGAGCATCTGAGCTCTGTCCTTTGGGCTCCGGATGACCCCGCACCACAGTTATGTACTATCTTAACCCAGGGAAGTACTACCTATATATACGTATATATATATACACACACATATATACATATATATACTACATATAACTAAAAGAGGCTGATTTTGTATGGCAGGGTGACCCCTGTGAGAGCACACAGAGCTTGCGAAATAACCTTTCCTCTGTGCCTCGTGGCCCTGCACCCACCTGGTGCCCGCTGCCGCCCCACAGCCATGCCGTGGCTCCGGCGTGGGTCCCGGGGGAAGGCAGAGCCCCCCTCGGTACGGAGGTGCCAGAAATTTACAGCGGAGGCTTCTATCGGTTTCCAAATAAAGCAGCTCGAGAAGCAACAGGGAAATCAGGTTCAGCCAACGACTCTGTGACGTTACATTGCTGAGGTCATCTTTGCTTTAGCACCTATCAGTGCGCATTAATTTCCCTTCCAGACCTTTTCTAACCTTTCAGCTCACCAGATTTTAGCATGAGAAAACCAGACTTAATACCGCGTGCTAACGGTAGTAAATAATTTTTTCTGCTGCATTATTGGCA
>VUYV01000062.1:4056827-4071827 GCA_008711295.1 Anarhynchus alexandrinus | reverse complement strand
AACCTGCACAAGTAATCGCAGCCAGGGTGAAATTCAAACCAAGTTAGTCACAATCGTTGCAAACAACCAAAGGAGTCTCATCCTGGCTCTGACGTCCATGAGGCTGGAGAGAGCTGCGACCTGCAGAAGAGCAGCTTCTGGTATGTGATTTGGAGCCCGTGCTGCGTACAGCAGGCAGCTCTCCCGGGGACTACGCTGCCGCTGTCCTCTTCGTCTCTTGGCAAACCCCACCTCATAGTCTTTTCAGACCGGGCTCTCAATGAAGTCTAAGAGAATTAGCTCTCTACTGCAATCAGAAGCCAAGAGGATTTGGATACCCAGCTCTGCTTGGCTCCTTTGCAACCCTCAACTTCAAACAGTTTCTCAATATTTCATGGCATCCTTTGCTCAAAAAAAATAAGCCCTCCAACCAAAAAGAAAATCAGTTTGTAAAAAACAGAAATAAGGCAGACGTCCTTTCATGCCCTGCTCTCCGTGCAGAAACTAACCAGCTTGCTAAGGGTTAAATCCAACCCTGAATTGGCCCAATCACGTTCATTTTTGCCATCTTATTAGGTTAAACAAATAGAAACTTCTTGCAATATCCATCCATAACGATAAGCAATTCCCACTATAATGGATGGCTAATATATAAATTCAGCCCACATCAGTTTTGTGTCAACTAGCAAAAACAGAAACAATGGAAACTAGACAGTCATGGCTCTGCATAGGTCAACAACCAAGGTTATCTGTATTCAATTACTGGTATCTGCAAACTTGCATACTGTCAGCTGATCATAGGCTAAATGAAAACTTATCATGCACAGAGGCAGCAAATACATTTATTTGAAGCAGGCATCATATTAGTTCACTGGTTTGACTGTGGTTAAGGGAAAAAAAAAAAAAAGGGTTATCAGTCTTTTGGGAAATTCTTTCAACTGTAACCTGCAGCAAATATCTAAAATTGGGGATTATCTATGCTATAAATCTTTGTTCAAAAAGTAGAAAAGGAACAGAAATTGCTCCGTAGCCCTCTAAGACGATAAATTATATTATTTAACAATAGATAAACTTAGGGCACCTTTCCTGTGGTACAGCCCTATTGTGAATGAAGCTTTAATCTGCTTCACCTCAACATCTGTTCGGTGGAACCAAAGATCTGGCTGTATTGGACACAGACAATAATTTGTTTGTTAACCGCTTCTCCGGAACAATATATCATTTGGGAAAACAAAGCCTACTAACACAACGCATATTTATCTGTTTCCTCTATCTGTGTTCCTTTTTCCATAAGTGCAAGTTCAGGCTTTTGAAATGTTTTCCTAGCGATAATTTGTGATGCCGTTAGATTCATAACCCTGGAAAAAGACATTATTTTTTTTTTCAAGGTTTTTTTCATCTTTGACCAACAGATGTTCTGTTCAAAATCTGAAAGTACTCGTGATGTACGTGCTAGCAAATTATAATAGTTAACGCCCCTGTGGAAGGAAAAATGTCAATAAATATTTGCTATCGCTAGACTGTTTGGAAACAAAGGCATTTGCTTCGCAGGAGTTCATGTGCTCAGCCTTCCTATGCCGCTTTTCCAGCGGGCTTTTCAATTAGGCATTTAACATTTTGTTTCTTTTCAGAAGAGGAAGTAAAAAATAACTTCACAGAAACAAAAACAGAACATAAAAGCCTGCGGGCATCCTGTACGCCGTTGTAAAATAACACTTCTGCTCATTTCAGTGATACAAAGATGAGCACAGAAACAAGCCATGCTCCAGCTCCAGCATTTTACCACTGCACACCGAAGTGGCAGTCGAGGAATAAAAAACCATCTGGGATTGCGATGCAGGTAAATGTCCCAACGTCTGTCTTCTAATGAGAGCTATCCACCCCTGCAGATAGTCTCCCCTGGCCAGACGACTTGGCTAAAACTGTATTTACCTGCAACTCTCCACCTCTGGTGAGAGATATGGTGTTTGGTTGGTTCTTACTTCCCACCAGTGTTTTTAAAGGTCAGGCTCATGCCTCCATTGAGGGGGCTAAAACCTCTTTCTCTCTTTCTTTCCTTGGGCATGAAACAAGCAAACCATGATAGTTTTCACCAACAGGATGGTGAGCTGGTGTGGACTGTCAGAACTATCACAAAGCCATATCCTGCCAGTTCGGTGAAGAGCTCTACACCATCTTTGTTTTGTGTTACGCCGAATTCTGTTGTAGTCTCTTCTACTCTAGTCTATATCTCGTTGCATTCTTTAATCTCCCTCATCCTACCCCGGCTGTGTCTGAACCCCTTATAGTGCTACGCAGAAGTATAGGAGTAATGTCTAACACATGCTGTGATGATTTGGGGAATCGATCTCTGTACTGCTAAAATGAATTCTGTTTTTAACGCGTGGACTGCACGGCATCTGTTTCAGACAACACACCCCATATGGACTGGAGTTTCCTGGCCATCGCTGCAGCCTTTTGTCCTCTCACTGATGCAATGGCCATAGGAGATGCAGGATACATCCTTTTACCTGGCTACAGGGCTAACAGTGGAGCATCATTAAAATGGGACAAATCAGCCATGCAAATGAGACAGAGAAATGGCTGGCACCCAAGGCAGAGGAACTTTTCCAAGTCTGAACCCTATGCAGGCAGCAACTCAGTCACTGTTTGTTTTGTGGATTCATTTGATGAGCTGATCAAGCTGATAAGAGGGCACCTGAGGTGTTACACAAATCAGGAGAGACTGAGAATCCATGTTTCTGAGAAGTCAGAGGCAGGAATTTGTGTCTAGAAGAAGAATTGTGACCTACTTAGAAGAGTCTGACTTAAGCCCCAAATAATGCTCTTGCTCAAGCATGAATTACAAGCAGCTGAAGAAAGATGAGCTTTTGCACTTGTGCTCCAGCCAAGTTTGCCCACATCTAATGAGGAAAAGTGCGACTCGGTGCCATTTTGTATTCCCGTGACGTGGTGCAGATGGAGAAGCTGCTCTGAGTGCGGGTCCAGAAGCCATTCACCCACTCCTCCGGGCACTCCACGCGTCCTGCCTCGTGCCTCTCCTTGCAGAGCCCGGGGCTGGAAAGCATCAGGTTGGAGAGTGGAGGGAGCAGCGGTAGCTCTCAGAAGCTGCCTTACAAACAGGGGCCGGAGCTGGCAGCAGCACCGGTGCATCAGGGATGGACCGGGCTGGAGAAAAAGCATTAAAAGCCCCATGGCCAGAGGCCTGGAGAGTCAGAGAGGAGTTAGAGAGCAGCAGTCACCCGTGGAGGGAGGGGAAATGCTAAGCCATCGCACCCAAACACGGGTACAATAGTCTCAGTATGGCAAAATTCCCGGGGGCAAAGAAGATGATGGTGAAAAGATGGGTCCCGTTTCACCCCCGTGCTGGGCGGATGCCTCGCTGTGTGTCGAGTCTGGGCGGATGCCGTGTATGTTGTGTTGTTTGGGCCAAAGTCCCACAGTAAAAAAAAAAAAAAAAAAAAAAAAAAGCGAGTCCAAATTGAAAGATGCTATGAGTCAGTCGTCTGATGAAAGAGAGGAACGTGATGTTGGGGCTGGCAAACACGATAGTGCTGTGGGATTTTTTTTTTTTTTAAAAAAAAAAAGCAAAAGAAAAAGCCCTCAGAGAAAGGGAATGCAATTGATGGGAGAAAGCAAAATAGGACATATTCTCCAGGGATGTTTTGGACTGATCGGTTGAGATGTTTGTGGATGTGAGGGATCAAGAAGACATCTTCTTCATCAGGCGCACTGGGCTGGGCTTCCTGAGTCTGCAGTGCTTCCCGCTGTCCCCGGCAGGGGCAGGACTGTCCCCGGCTCACCGCAGGTGCCGCCTTTGGCAGGCAGGGACTGAGCAGGAGGGAGGTCTCGGCTGCTGCCTGGGCACAGTCTCACAATTTGCAACACCAGAGACTTAAACTATGTGTATATTATGGAAGTGCAAAGCCTTACCTAGGTTACAGCTCCTACTCGCTGCATAAATTTGGGACTTACTGGTTTATGAGCGCTGATCAATATAAAACTATTTAAAATTTATCTTGGAAAATCCTCATGTTTCTCTCCTCCCGTGTGAGGCTTCCCCCTCCCCGAACAGCGCATGCCTGGCGCTGCGGGTTCCATGGCGTGGCTGTGACTCCAGAAGCTGCCGGTGACTTTAGGCAAGCAGTACCCGGGCTGGAGGGTCTGGAAGGGCTGGTTACACTCGTGCCGTCCAGCTGCCCCTCAGCCATGTGCGCCCCGGCCTGCTGCGACCATCACCAGCCCCACACCTTCAAACGGCGGTTGCAGTGGGAAAAGTCGCTCCCCAACACCCTTTAGTTTCTTCTCCTGCTGCTGTGCCACAGCTCTCCTTCTTCAGGGGTGTTATCCAACACTAGATACGGCTTTTTGGTTGTGTATTCATCCAACCCTGAGCAGTTTCCCCCCTCGGTTCGCCTCTGTTGTCACCTCAGCACGCTGCCGGCCGGTGCCTAGCCAGATTTGTGTGGCTACATCCCTGCCACCCCTTCTCCAGAGTGTCCTGCCTTGGGCAGTGGGCGAGCTCTTCCAGTTTTTTTTCAACCAAAGATTGAATGTAAAGAGGTAAAGAAAGAGGAAATGAAAGAGGTAAAGAATAGCAACTGAAGCATCACGTTGGCCTTCACCATAAGGGTGTTTTAGTCGGGTTTTAAGGCTACCTGGGATGCTGCCATGGCCCCGTGCCCGGGGGCGGGGAGCAGCGGGTGCTGCAGAGCCCGTCTGGGCGCGTTGGGAGACAAACCTCCGTGGAGAGCCACCCAGCCCTCACCCTGACCCCCGCCGGCAGCGCAGGCCGGACTGCGAGGCGGCACTTCCGAGGCCCACAGTTTTGAGTGAGCCTGACCTGAGTTAAAGCTCAAGTTTGAACCATCTCGAGTTATCTGCGAAAGCAAAAATGGACGCCGGCGTCAGCACCGCCTGGCGGGGGGAGGCAGGGATGCACGGAGGGCACCGAGCAGAGGGAAAACTGCCTGTGAAGGACAGCTGAACTCTACGTGGTTCCGGTTAGCAAGAGGAGGGGTTTCTATAGAAAAGGCCCTGGATTTAAAGACAAAATTTTGCCTTGGCCACAGCAGCGCTGGCAGTGCAGGCGGGGTGGAAGGAAAAGTAGAAGAGGCGGCTGTTGTCAGAAAACAGTTTCTGGAAAAAATTAAAGTTCTCTTGAGGCATGTAGAAAATTTCCAGGATACCGTATTATTATTGTTATTATTATTATTACCCTTGATCTTTTGGAAGGTGGGGAGGGGAGCACCCGCAGTTTTAAAGAAAGAGGACAAGACATCTGTAGGCTTTAAAAGGAAAAGCATGAAGGCTGCTAGGCTCTCCTTACAGCATTCTTAATTATCTTCCTTAAGTTTCCCAAATAAAAACACATCGCATTGAGCCTCGCCCAATAAAGCTATGTGGGTAAATACAATACCCATTGTCTAATCGATATCGTATTGCTCATGGCTTCAGCTTGTTCAATAGCTGAGATCACCGACTCCTGAGTTGCACCCAAGGATGCCAATAGCTGCTTAATGTCGGACAAACTGCATTTGTCATTCCCTGTAACTGAGTTCTCTAATCTCATTAATAACCCACAGATACTAAAATACAGCTTCAAATAAACTGGCTGGACTACGCCAGGTCTCCAGCGCGCGCTTTTAGCTCAAGGGGTGATGTGTGGTGGGTTAAATAAGCTCGCTGGCCCCGCGGAGCAGGCAGCCCTCCTGACCGCGGACACCCGTAAAAAGGGCAGAAATTGCAAAAAAAAAATAAACCCCAAGAGAAGCTGTGGGATGCAGAGCGTTAGAGGCCGTGGAAGGTAAGAGAAATGCTGAATTGTATTTGTATTAATGGCACGGCAGACCCCGTACGGTGACGTCTGTTGGCCCAGCGCGCGCGGCGGTGACCGGGGGGGGTGCGAGGGACGCGCACCCCCTCGCGCCCCGTGCCTGGGCTGCCTGAGCTCCTGAGCTCGCCTCCTGTGGCGGCAGACCCCGCACGCCCCGGCGTTAAGGAGTGCGCATCAATAAATGATCTTCATTGGAAACACACTGCAAACAAGATGCAAATGGCAAGAAAGCGCTTGTTCTCAAAGGCCTGCCCGGAGAGCTCCTCTGCCCAGATTGTAAACACTTGATAAGGATCCTGGTTTTCGGGCTAACTGTCGGTGCGGCACATCCCAGGACCGGGCTCCGGGGATTTCAAAATGTTTCACGAAATAAAAACAGCTGCAAGGGAAACTCATATGACTAGGATAGGTGCCATATAGCAATTAACAGCCAGAAGTTTTGATCTGGAAAATCACATTTATTTTAATTGCTTCACTGTTGTGTTCATAAAGAATTTGGCTCATTTGATTATTTTCCTTATTAGATATACTACTTAACTTTGGAACAATGTAGTCATTAGTTCCATTGTTCCAGGTTTTTCATTGCAGGGAAATGAATGACAGAGACATGTTCTGCAAGGAAGATTGTTTATAAATATTTATCATAGCCTTAACAGATATTTGTGTAATCCATCCTAATTTTTCTAGCACGTAATTCACCAGTTATTTAATCTGCTGCGTGATGAGTGGCAGGTTTCTTAACCTGCGAGTTCAATAAGGTATTTAAAGTGTGTGATCTCTTATCACGAGAGCAGAACAGGAGAGTGACGCTGCTTTTGTACGTTCCTTTGAAAGCTCGTATTCTCTCCCTTTGCCTTTAGTGGGCTGTTTAAAGAAGGCGCGCGCGTCTGATGGCTTTCACCTCCCTTGTTTCTTTATTTTTTTGGCTCAGCAGAGAGGTATGGATAAACCCTACCTTCGGCAGCCCCTGCCCGGCCCCCCCCCGGTACCCACGTGCGCAGGACGGCGGGGACGGGAGCGGGGACGGACGGAGGGCACTCGCAGCNGGGGGGGGTGTTAGCCGAATCCGACCTGCCATACTATAAAATATGCATAGGCCCTTCTGCGGCAAACGAACCTCCTTAATTGAAAGGAATCGGGAGGTGAAAAATGAAATTTGGCAGTTCAGCTCTGCTCCGCCATTTGGCGGTTGTTGTGGGACTCCAGCGAAAGGGAGCTATCACTGCGGGCATAATTTACTTGATTTTAAGGATCTGTATGAATTCTGGCGACATACCAAGTAGCCATTAGCTACGAGGAGTGTTTCCCGATGCTCATTTGTTTTCCATGTGTGAATTTTCGCTCTTCCAAACTTTCTTTAGAAAGAAAAGTATTTTTTTCTTCATCAATTCCATGTGGAAAATACAACAAAAATCCAGATAATAAATTATTCAAGAAACACAACAGATTTTTTTTTTTTTAATGGAAAAATACCAGTTCTGGAATCAAACTGTCAGCTTGCTTTGATTTCGATATTTTAAGTTAAGTGTTATAAAATGATATGCTTGTTCACATGCTCAAGGATAGTCTTTCTGGGCAAATTATCCTAAATAGGGTAACTCAATAGCAAAGTAGGCAGGCTTTTAATGCCATTACTATTAGGAAAATACCATTAATATGAGACATATGCAGGATGCTATTACATCAGTAGGCTGCATTTATTTAGTCGGTATGCAGGACCAGTCCTACGGATCAGAGCGGAGATGCTGGGCCTTTAACACATGTAGCTTGCCTTAGTCTCGAGGTCAAAATCTGTTAATGCAATTTTCTGTATAAGAACAAGAATTTAAAATCCATGTGGTTTTAATGACACATTCCAAGATTGGGGGGAGTGTGTGGGGGGGTGATTTTGCGTTGTTTTTTTTTTAATTTGTCCTACTCACATTAAATGTGAACTTCTTTGAAATATGTGTGTCTCAGACACTGAAACTAATTTGTGAAATACAACAAACTTTAAAAAAAACTCTCTTCCCATTTATTTCCTTGAAAAGTTTGATTTTGGTCAAGTTATGTTTCAAATTAAAAAGATCATTATTGGTAATTTGCATTTACTTATTGAAGCATTACATAATAAACCAAAACCATGTGTCAAAATGTAACTCTCATAAAATAAGTGCACTGAGATAAAGAGGCTTCAGAGATTTAAAAAATCAATGCGACGCTTAAATAAGACATCTAAAAAGGGTGCCTGCCTTTAAAAAGAGAGTGTTTCTATTTCAAATAATTAATACGTTTTGGTTTCTTCATTTTTGCGGTCTCGTAGCACAACTTATATATGAAGCACTATGTTGAACATGCATATTTTGGACCGAGCTCTTGTTTGTGTCTATTTAACAGCTACTCACAGCTGTCTCTGCTTTAAAAGTAGTGGGATAAAATTTCATCACAAGCTCCAGTCAATACAGAGCACTGACATTATTTTAAGTGGCCCTGGCCGGGCTGCGCGGCGGCGGCAGCGGGTGCAGGCAGGGCACAGGCAGGGCGCAGGCAGGGCGCAGGCAGCTGCCTGCCCGCAGCGCTCGCTGCCTCTCCTCTCACCCAGGTGTCCCCATAGGTGGCACCACCGCTGAATCGCACACCTTGGGTGAGTTTTTTTTCCTTCTGAACGCGTAGCCTGCAGCTTATCTGATTAATGTATAGATTTGTATTTCAAGACTTGCTGCTAATTTAACTGCGCAAAACACACCTGCCTCCCTGAAACGCTGGCGAAACTGCAATTTGCCTTCTTCTTGGTGTACAAAGAAGAAAGTGAGCAGTGAATGACTGGGTCTGGAAAGCTTTTATCAGTGTGAAAAGGAACCACAGAAGAGGGGAAGGTTTCATGATTTCACTTACTCAAAAAGTTAAGGAAACGTTGTATTAAAGGAAGACTTCTCCTTTGCTGAGATCACCGTGTTTGACCCCTTTTGCCATTCAAAATCCAAACTGTAAAAGCTTCTGATGGCATACCAGCATCACCCCCTCATGAAGGTGAAGCCCAAACGAACACACACCCACACGTCTCCAGCCCTCAGGGCAGGACGTGGCTGTGGCTGGGGGCTCTTGGTGGGGTGACAAAGAAGTGCAGCCCTCAGGGGCTCTGCTCAGAAACAGAAATAGTTTATTGCTGTAATAATCATAGAATCACAGAATCATAGAACTGCCTAGGTTGGAAGGGACCTTGAAGATCATCAGGTCCAACCATCAACCTAACACTGCCAAAACCACCACCAAACCATGTCCCTCAGCACCATGTCCACCACTCTTTTAAATACCTCCAGGGATGGCGACTCCACCACCTCCCTTGACAGTCTGTTCCGATGCTTGACAACCCTTTCGGGTTTCCTAACAACCCTTTCGGAACTTTTTCCTAATATCCATCCTAAACCTCCCCTGGCATAACTTGAGGCCATTGCCTCTTGTCCTATCCGTTGTTACTAGCAAGAAGAGGTGGACCCCCACCTCTCTACAATCTCCTTTCAGGTAGTTGTAGAGAGTGAGAAGGTCTCCCCTCAGCCTCCTTTTCTCCAGGCTAAACAACCCCAGTTTCCTCAGCCGCTCCTCATCAGACTTGTGCTCCAGACCCCTCACCAGCTTCATTGACCTTCTCTGGACATGCTCCAGCACCTCAATGTCCCTCGTGTAGTGAGGGGCCCAAAACTGGACACAGTACTCGAGGTGGGACCTTACCAGTGCTGAGTACAGGGGGACAATCACTGCCCTAGACCTGCTCACCACACTATTGCTGATACAGGCCAGGATGCTGTTGGCCTTCTTGGCCAGCTGGGCACACTGCTGGCTTATGTTCAGCTGGCTGTCAACCAACACCCCCAGGTCCTTTTCCACCAGGCAGCTTTCCAGCCACTCTTCCCCAAACCTGTAGTGCTGCATGGGGAAGTGTAGGACCCGGCACTTGGCCTTGTTGAACTTCATACCATTGACCTCAGCTCATCAATCCAACCTGTCCAGATCTCTCTGTGGAGCCATCCTACCCTCAAGCAGATCAACACGCCCACCTAATTTAGTGGCATCTGCAAACTTACTGAGGGTGCACTCAATCCCCTCATCCAGGTCATTGATAAAGATATTAAAGAGAACCGGCCCCAGTACCGAGCCATGGGGAACACCACTTGTGACGAGTTGCCAACTGGATTTAGCTCCATTCACCACCACTCTCTGGGCATGGCCATCCAGCCCGTATTTTTACCCATCCAAGCCATGACCAGCCAGTTTCTCCAGGAGAATGCTGTGGGAAACCATGTTGAAGGCTTTACTGAAGTCCAAGTAAACAACATCCATGGCCTTTCCCTCATCCACTAAGCGGGTCACCTCGTCATAGAAGGAGATCAGGTTTGTCAAGCAGGACCTGCCTTTCATGAACCGATGCTGACTGGGCCTGATAGTCTGGTTGTCCTGCATGTATCACATAATGACACTCAGGATAATCTGTTCCATAACCTTCCCAGGCACTGAGGTCAGACTGACAGGCCTCTGGTTCCCCCAATCCTCCTTCCAGCCCTTCTTGTAGATGAGTGTAACCTTTGCTAACCTCCAGTCAACTGGGACCTCCCTGGTTAGCCAGGACTGATGAGAAATGATGGAAAGCGGCTTGGTGAGCACCTCCACCAGCTCCTTCAGTACCCGTGGGTGGATCCCATCTGGCCCCGTAGACTTGTATATGTCTGGGTGCTGGAGCAGGTCTCTCACCATTTCCCCATGGATTATGGGGGTTCATTCTGCTCCCGCCCTGTCTTCCAGCTCAGGGGCCTGGGTACTTGGGGAACAACTGGTCTGACAGTTAAAGACTGAGGCAAAGAAGGCATTAAGTACCTCAGCCTTTTCCTCATCCTTTGTCACTATGTTTCCACACCCCGTGTGTACTAAAGGACACAGATTATCCTTAGTCCTCCTTTTGTTGTTAATGTATGAGACTTTTTTTGTTGTCCTTAACAGCAGTAGGCAGGTTACATTCTAGCTGGGCTTTCGCCCTTCTAATTTCCTCCCTGCATAGCCTCACTACATCGTTGCAGTTCTCATGAGTGGCCTGCCCTTTCTTCCAAAGCCCATAAATTCTCCTTTTTTCCCGGAGTTGCACCCACAGCTCTCTGTTCAGCCAGGCTGGTCTGTTTCCCCGATGGCTTATTTTTTGGCACGTGGTGATGTCCTGCTCCTGTGCCTTTAAGACTTCCTTCTTGAAAAACATTCATCCTTTTTGGACTCCTTTGCCTTTGAGGACTGCCTTCCAAGGGACTTTGTCAACCAGCTCTCAGAAAAGAGACTGGTGGGTCTGCATGTGCAGAGCACGAGCTGAGCAGCTTGTGTTACACCACGGCTGATGAGACGTGGGAGGTGATCAGCTAAATTGCCAGATGCTGATAAATTGAGTGCCGGGTCACACCACACCTCTCCACTCTCTCATGGGGACAGATCTCATCTTACTCTTTATGTTCACCCATCCTACTTATGTTTCTGGTTCCTGCTGCTACCGGAGCTGCTGAGCGATGAAGCTGAGGTTAGGAGAGTCACCTATGGGGTGTGAACTTTAACGCCTGCCTTGCCCTCCCTCAGCCATGTCCACTGATGGGGAGGGACCCCACCAGGACTGGGGTACATGGAGGGACCCCACCAGGTCTCGCCGTCCCTCTCCTCACACTGGCTGCCGTGGCCGATGCCGTTGTGCCCTCTGAGGACTCGCAGCCCAGGTTAGGTACCGGGGGATAAAACTGTGACTTGTGACAAACCCCTGGGGGCGTTAGGAGCAGATGTGTTTTAAACCACGTGTAACGCCGGTGATGCTCACGTAGCAGCTCTTTGTGTCGCATGAGGCTCTGAAGCGATGGCACGGCCGTGGCGGCAGCTGCGTGGCTGCACCGAGGTCCCTCCACCACGTCACCGGCAGGTGATGGGTGGGGAGCAACTTTGTCCCTTTCTGAGTGTTTGGAAGTTAAAAAACAGCCACGGGGTTTTTCATGACCTCCAAGTGTGCTGTTCTTCTTTTTGTTTCTATTTAGAAAATAATACATAAGTGTAAACATATACATACCTATATGTGAACACATAAGCATACATGTACACATATACATACCTATATGTGTATACATATGCATGAATGTACATGTATACATACCTATATGTATATACTTATGCAAAACATGTACACATATACATACTTATAGGGAGTTGGTGGGGGAGGGGGGGGGGGGGGGGGGTGGGGTGTGTCTCTGTATATGCATAAATGTATGTATACACGTGATTTACTATGCCTGCCTATAGGCATGCACATATGCGTACATGTACACATATACGTATCTATATGCATGCACCTGTGCGTATATGTACATTTATACATACTTATATGTGTACACATATACATACCTATAGGTGTACACATATATATCATATCATAGAATGGTTAGTGTTGGAAGGGACCTACAAGATCACCCAGTTCCACACACACACACACCCCCCACGCCACGGGCAGGGACACCTCCCACCAGCCCCGGTTGCTCCAAGCCCCGTCCAACCTGGCCTTGAACACCTCCAGGGATGGGGCAGCCACAGCTTCTCTGGGCAACCTGCGCCAGGGGCTCANTTTCCTCCTTTTTTTTGGACCTACACCTCCCCCTTCCCCTTTTGAGCCCTTCCCCCCCCCCCCCAGTGCTATCGCTTTGTGCCCATGTAAAAAGTCCTTCTCCAACCTCCTTTTAGGCGCATTTATACATAAATTGCATATAGGTAGGTATATGTGTACATGTATGCATATGTGTATGCCTATAGGTAGGCATAGTAAATCATGTGTATACATACACTTATGCATATACACAGACACCCCCCCCCCATATATATATATGTTTACACAATATGGACATTATTTGTATATGTATTTATAAGTATACATACATAAAAGTATGATGATTTACTGATTTACATTATTTACTATGCCTACCTATAGGTGTACACATATGCGTACACGTGCACATATACCTACCTATTCAAGTACACATATGCATACATGTACACGTATACATACATATATGCATACACATATACATACCTATAGGTGTACATGTATACATAACTGTATGCATACACATATGCATAAATGTATACATACGTATATATGTGTACACATATGTATATGTATATGCATATGCAATACATATATGCATACACATATGCACACCCATACGTTCCAAGCCCCCGCCATAGGCCAGGGCCATGGCAGTCTGGTGCGGTTCCTGCCCACTGGGACAGGGGAAGGTCCCTCCTGGCCGGAGGCTGGAGCACCTCTCCTGTGCAGACAGAGAGCCTTGCGGTGTTCAGCCTGGCGAAGAGAGGACTCTGGGAGACCTTATAGCATCTTGCCAGTACCTCTCTGAAGGGCGCCTACAAGGAGGTTGGAGAAGGACTTTTTACATGGGCACAAAGCGATAGCACTGGGCGGGGGGAATGGCTTCAAATGGGAAGAGGGCAGGTTTAGAGCCAATACAAGGAGGAAATGTTTCCCTGTGAGGGTGGTGAGCCCCTGGCGCAGGTTGCCCAGAGAAGCTGTGGCTGCCCCATCCCTGGAGGTGTTCAAGGCCAGGTTGGACGGGGCTTGGAGCAACCTGGGCTGGTGGGAGGTGTCCCTGCCCGTGGAGGGGGAGGGGGGAGGACTGGGTGATCTTCAAGGTCCCTTCCAACATAAACCATTCTGTGATATGATACACATATAGGTACATATATGTGTCCACATATAGGTATGTATACACATACGCCTATAGGTATGTATATGCATATACATATGCATATGTGTACATATATGCATATATGTATGTATACATATACTCGTATAGGTACATATATCTGTAAATTTATGCTTATATGTATGCATATAGCTATGTATATGTGTACATGTGTGCATATGTGAACGCCTATAGGTAGGCATAGTAAATTGTGTGTATACATACAGGCATGCATATACTCGGACACACACACACCCCCCGTCCCCCTACATATATGTATACACTATATGGACATTATGCATATATGTATTTCTAAGTATACATACATAACAGTATATGTATATACACAGGCACGCATAGTCTCTGTCGCACACCCGCTAAGACTACACTGTAAACACGCGCCGGCGGAGCAGCGGGTGGGAGGGGAGCCGTGCGCGCAGTGGGGTGCGGCGAGGGAGGGAGCAGAGTGCAGCGCGTGCTGGGGACGGGGACGGGGCCGCTCTGGAGGAACCCCGAAACAGGGGATAAAACCATTGTGGTTTATCCCGAGAGGAGTGGCGCTGCGAGAGAGGAAGAACTCTCAGAGGACAGTACCGCCATGGCCCCGGAGCTGTGCCCCGTTGGGCGCTGGAGACCCCCAGGTGCCTTCAGCCCGACTTTGGGCACATGGTACGCAGCTGGTGCTCACGGTGCCTTTCAAACCTTCTGCTCAGCCCTCTGCACAGTTCTGGCTCCTCACTGCAGCACAGCGCGGCGTCCCGCCTGCCGCGTGGGACAGCGCTGCCTGTTGCTGCACACTGCGGCCCCAGCGCTGAGATGCCGACGCTGTACAGGCGGCAGTGGCCGAGCGGCAACCAGCGGGCATGGCTGTGCCCCGCTGCCCTGCACACGGGACAGAGGCACACTGCGGTCACCCCACCGGGCACGCCAAACACAGCCCTGTGCTTCACGTGGCACATCACATTGCAGATACCGCTAATTAATCAAATGCGTGAAAAATGATGCAAACCAACGCTTGACAAACGTGCGTGAACAACAAAAGGTTTTGAGGGCTGTTACCTCAACGGTGGTGTTCTGTGGGCAGAAGGAGACTGAGCGCACGGAGCAAACCATTACCTGAGATCTTTTTGTTCCACTTTGTAATGCTTCCCCTGTCACAGTGGGCGGGAACCTCACCAGCCTGCCATGGCCTGGGTATGGGGGGGGTTGGAACCGGAAGGTCTTTGAGGTCCCTTCCAACCCAAACCAGTCTACGATGTCATATATATGTGTACTTGTATGCATATGTGTACGCATATAGGTATGTATACATGTGGCGTTCCTCAGGGGTCAGTACTGGGACCTGTACTGTTCAACATCTTTGTCGGTGACATGGACAGTGATGTTGAGTGCACCCTCAGCAAGTTTGCCGACGACACCAAGCTGTTTGGCGAGGTAGACACG
>VUYV01000062.1:3981423-4054778 GCA_008711295.1 Anarhynchus alexandrinus | reverse complement strand
GGGGGGGGATGGCTTCAAACGGGAGGAGGGCAGGTTTAGAGCCAGTATTAGGAGGAAATGTTTCCCTGTGAGGGTGGTGAGCCCCTGGCGCAGGTTGCCCAGAGAAGCTGTGGCTGCCCCATCCCTGGAGGTGTTCAAGGCCAGGTTGGATGGGGCTTGGAGCAACCTGGGCTGGTGGGAGGTGTCCCTGCCCGTGGCGGGGGGGGGGCAGGACTGGGTGATCTTGTAGGTCCCTTCCAACCCTAACCATTCTATGATATACCTATAGGTATGTATATGTGTACATGTTTTGCATAAGTGTATGCATATAGGTATGTATACATGTACATTCATGCATATGTATACGCATATAGGTATGCATATGTGTACATTCATGCTTATGTTTTCACATATAGATATGTATATGTGTATACATATAGCTATGTATACATGTACATGTATTGCATATGTGTACGCATATAGCTATGTGTACATGTATGCTTATGTGTACGCATATAGGTATGTATATGTTTACACTTATGTATTATTTTCTAAATAGAAACAAAAAGAAGAACAGCACACTTGGAGGTCATGAAAAACCCCGTGGCTGTTTTTTAACTTCCAAACACTCAGAAAGGGACAAAGTTGCTCCCCACCCATCACCTGCCGGTGACGTGGTGGAGGGACCTCAGTGCAGCCATGCAGCTGCCGCCACGGCCGTGCCATCGCTTCTGAGCCTCATGCGACACAAAGAGCTGCTACGTGAGCATCACCGGCGTTACACGTGGTTTAAAACACATCTGCTCCTAACGCCCCCAGGGGTTTGTCACAAGTCACAGTTTTATCCCCCGGTACCTAACCTGGGCTGCGAGTCCTCAGAGGGCACAACGGCATCGGCCACGGCAGCCAGTGTGAGGAGAGGGACGGCGAGACCTGGTGGGGTCCCTCCATGTACCCCAGTCCTGGTGGGGTCCCTCCCCATCAGTGGACATGGCTGAGGGAGGGCAAGGCAGATGTTAAAGTTCACACCCCATAGGTGACTCTCCTAACCTCAGCTTCATCGCTCAGCAGCTCCGGTAGCAGCAGGAACCAGAAACATAAGTAGGATGGGTGAACATAAAGAGTAAGATGAGATCTGTCCCCATGAGAGAGCGGAGAGGTGTGGTGTGACCCGGCACTCAATTTATCAGCATCTGGCAATTTAGCTGATCACCTCCCACGTCTCATCAGCCGTGGTGTAACACAAGCTGCTCAGCTCGTGCTCTGCGCATGCAGACCCACCAGCCTCCAGTGAGCTTTCCAAAGGCGATCTGGTGGGGCTCTTTGGCTATAAAATCTGGCCAGGATTCATGTAGACTAGTGAGGTCAAAGGAAAGCCCTTAGCATTACATTTAAAATGGAAATTAAATTAAGAGCTCGTTAGAGAGAATGCTTACATGAAAAAGGAGTGAGGCTGTAGGAGTAAGGCTGGGGGTGGCGTGCCAATGCCTGTGGTATGGGATGCTAGTGTGGTCCCTCGGTCTGCTGAGTTAGTGAAAATAGGGGATGGAGCATCACGCAACAACAGAGATGTGAGGGTTATGCACTGGTGAGGCCCCACCTCGAGTACTGTGTTCAGTTTTGGGCCCCTCACTACAGGAGGGATATTGAGGTGCTGGAGCATGTCCAGAGAAGGGCAATGAAGCTGGTGAGGGGGTCTGGAGCACAAGTCTGATGAGGGGTGGCAGAGGAAACTGGGGTTGTTTAGCCTGGAGAAAAGGAGGCTGAAGAGAAAACTTATTGCTCTCCACAACTACCTGAAAGGAGGGTGTACAGGGGTGGGCATTGGTCTCCTCTCACAAGTTACAGCCGATAGGACAAGAGGCAATGGCCTCAAGTTACGCCAGGGTAGGTTTAGGTTGGATATTAGGAAAAACTTCTACACTGAAAGGGTTAGCAAAGACTGGAACAGGCTGCCCAGGGAAGTGGGATGTATTTAAAAGCTGTCTAGATATGGTGCTCAGGGACATGGTTTAGAAGTGGGCCTGGTAGAGTTAGATAATGGTTGGGTTTGATGATCTTAAAGGTCTTTTCCAGCCATAATGATTCTGTGATTTTATGATTCTAAGATGCATTCCAGGAACCACCTGGATTGTTTATGACCTGATGTGTCGTCCTCCCAATAGATAGCGGGGTGGTTGAAGTCCCCTATGAGGACCAGGGCTTGTGACCGTGAGGTGGCTCCAATCTGTCTATAGAGGGCCTCATCCACTTGGTCTTCCTGGTCAGGTGGCCTATAGCTCTCCTGCTGACCATCTCCAGGTTGTGGGCCTCTACTGCTGGTATCAGCACTGTATTGGTAGGAGTGGGTGGATTCTGGTTCCCTTCCCCCGGGAACTCCAGTTTAAAGCCCTCTTCACAAGGGTGGCAAGCCCCACTCAGGCTGTTGTTTTGGTCCTGGCACTGTTGTACCACATTCTGCTTGACCCTGTGAGGATGACGCAGTCTTGCATGGGGTTAGCTGTGTATTTTGGGGAGGGGTTGGTCTGTTTTTTTTAAACCGCCTGTTCCTGGAGACTACCCCGTGAGCCTTACACCTGACAAAGGCCTCCGGGCTTTACTGTCATTCCAACGGCACATTCATAACACTTACAACGAGCTTTGCTAAGCATATTTTCGATGCTTTTAACGTGAGCAGCTCTCATGTCATTGACTGTAGCTGCAGAATACTTTTACAAAATTTTAATTATAAACCTAGCAATTATGATATTAACTTAAATTATTCTATATTAACTTATAATCTTAATGTGCCTTAATGACAAGAGCAACAAAGACAGACACGCAGAAGAAATTACAGCGAATTGCTCCACAGTACGGACGACTTACGCTCTTTCAAGAGGAGAGCTGGTGCTGGGAGAGGCAGCCTCATTCCCAGCAGGCAGAACTTTTATACAAAGAAAATAAAACTCTTTTTTTTTTTTTTTTTATTTTTTTAACAACTGCTCCTTTTCACTTTCTCGGTGAACTCCGTGTCTCTGTTTTATGGGGCAGCAGGCCTGGCTTTGCAAAGTTTCATTCTTCTGGTTCGCAAGACCAGAACCATACTACTATCTGTGTGAATAAGGCATTTTTCTCCCAGAACATGCCTAATGGTTAGAGTCAGTCTACCAGATGGGTTGTAAAACACTTTGAAACAACTCCACTCAAAGGATATTATACTCCTGAAGCTGTGTGTTTGTTTTATTATAAACAGAGCTTTCTAAGTAAAAAACATAGAAATGCTGTCTACTTCTGAAGCGAACTGACATGTGGAGCCGCGCTGGATCTCTGCTGCAGCAGAACTTAATTTATCGCTCCCCCTAAATATCAAAGGGGGTTGAGGAGGAGCCGTATCACTGTCGGTCTTTTTAACTGAAAGACATTGTGGGTGACTGAAAAGCCCACGCAGTTTGAATTTATCATCTGATTGATAGGCATTAGATGGTTTCCCTCCAGCAAGATCGTTTCAGGCCTTCGCTGGTCTATAGCTCCTGCAACCTCAGCAGCAGCCCTGTGGGAGTGAGGAGCACCTTTGTAGCTGATTTTTCTCTTCTAATCTCAAACCTCAGCGCTCAGCTGGAGGCAGAGCACCTGGCTGGAGAAGTGCTCCTGGGGGGACCTCCTCACAGGGGACAGGGCAGTTCCCACATGTGCGCCGGCACCAGGGCTTACTGCTGATGTCACCAACAGACATCATATCGAGCCCATTTCAGGCTGCACGTTATCAGCCATATCCGTTCATGATACCCTTGAATTACAAAATGGTCCTTTGTACAATTTTTACACCATGCAAGATGACGCAAGGCCAAGCAGTCTGCTTGACTCCGTCAAACCAATAGCTCTAATCATTCTCCCAAGAAGTCGGAAGAAAAGTCAAGATGCTTCTGCACCACAGAAGTACCATCAGCCCTTCGGTGGGGCTGGAGCTCGCGGCACCGTTGGCCTTCTCCCCTTCTAGGCTGTGATTTTCCTGCCTGAAGTCAGTAATAAAAGCTCCCCCCAACAGCTCGCACTTGATCTGTCTTCCAAAATGTGCCATGCATATGAAAGGCGGCTGCTCAGACGAATCCATAGGCAAGAAGGAAAGAGAAGCACTGTCTCCAAACAGCCACCGTCTACAGTCACCATTTTATTCCTTCAAAACCCCAGCAACTGGAATTGTCCCTGTAAAACACAATTAGCGTCCACATTACGATTCGTCAAACACCACCCATAAGAGAAAAGCTAAGCGGATTTTTTAATCTGAATTTGTACAGGCTTTTCTGTCATTCTTTAAGCAGCTTCATTATTATTTTTTCCCATAATTTGTATAAAGTACTTAGCATTCAAAACAGATCCTTTTTAACCTTTTGCCCAACTTAGCTTTTTGTACTTTTTTTCAAAAAAAAAAGAAGGGGGGGAGATGGAAAGGGAGAGAAACCCTTTAAGTACCCTGGGCCTGGGTTCCTTCAGTATGCAGGCTGTAAATGTTTTACTTTGATTTGAGATACATGACAATAAATTAGGGGACATTTATCAAAGCTGCTTTGTTGCATTGCTGACAAAAGCTGCTTTTTGCATAAATTACTGCATTATACAAATACACTTAGCAGGATCCTGTTTCTTTGATGTTAGCGGAGGAGATTTATGTCCAATGGAGTTTTTATTTATCTGCCCTGTTCACCTCAACAAGGGCAGGACATATTCCTCAATTAGTTCCATACCCCCAGAAATGACATATATATCTCACAACTAGAAGCAGAGAAATTTAAACAAAACAAAACAAAAAAGCAAGTGCACTTTTTCTGGCAAGTCTAAACTACCGTACAGTGTAAAAAGTAAATATTAGGCTGGAGCTGCAGCTTTGAAATCTTTGTTCTCAGGCTGCTTTGAAAACTATTTAAGTAAGCTAATTTTGACAAAACAATATTCCCTTTGCAGAAAAGCTTTTGTAGACTTCATTAAGAGACTAAGTAAATAGGAGTCCATTTCAACAAATACTTGATAGCCGAGTAAGTAGCTTAAAAGAATAGATTCCCTGGGCGGTAATACTCTCTGGAACTGTATTTATGCTAAAATCTCTTTCGATGAATATCTAATAAACTAACGAAGGCCATCTTAGGCTAAATGGTGAATTAGGATGGTTAAAAAGGAACTTGTCAAATGACTAAATAGGCTAAACAGTTACATTACTTAAATGAATACAGAATCTCTTGAAAACCATTTCTGAGCACTATTCTTCTGTCACTCACCATCTCCATACCTCAGCCTACACATAATTCATTTTGTTCCTAGGTCAGCGGTTCAAATGCAGCCCTATGTGGCAACTGGGAGCTGTTGCTATACAATGGCCTGAAATCATTCCGGAGAACTCCTTTCTGTCCCAGATCTAAACAGAAAATGAAACAAAAAGCAGAAATTTACTCTTGCCCTCCCCTGAACATATCTACAGAGTGATGTTTGTCAGCCTTCGGTGTGTTTTTTAATCAGCACCGGCGTACCACTGAGCAAGACCATGCAGAGGAGATGGTCTGTACTGGAGACTGCTAGTTACAGCCCAAAAGTTGTCAGGACCTGTGTTAACTTTAGAGCTGTGCCAACGAAATGAAAGATTTGATATTGAGAGGGCTGAATTGGCTCAAGCAGATGGTTTGGAGCATTGTCCTCCCCACCCTCAGATAGTCTTTCCCCCAAACTGGAGAGAAGTCCCCACATCTCCGGAGCCCACCGCTGAAGCTGAGAGGCCTGTAATTGGTTCCGCTCATATTTCACACTTTCTTTACTGGCCTTTGCCTGGCACTTTTTTCATCAAAATATTTCTGTCAGAATGACTTTGAGCTTTTGTTCATTCATGTCTATGAAGTTACTGAAGGTTTTCAACTTACCATTAAAAAAAACCCTTTTTCTAAAATAGTTACAAAATTTCATTAGCAAACCCCTGTTTTGTTCGAAGGAAAAGATGTTCTTACATGTTAATAATTATGGTCTTTTAATCACATCACACCCTTTTTCAAAAATTCTGGAAAAAACTCTCTCTCCCTTCCCCTGCATCCACCCCTAAGGAAAAAAAAAAAGAGAGAGCGAGCGAGAGCCTTTGAACATTTAATGAAGATAGGAAAACAATAAAATTATACAAAAATAGAATTTCATTATTCAGGCGGCTCTGGGGAACAGATTCCACACAGTGCATTTCAATGATCCCAGACAATGGATTACTATCATAATTTGTTCTTAAAGTCTGTTTAATTGGCTTACTTAGCCACCTGTTCAGAATAGTTACCATGAAAACAGTGGTTTTGCTGAATTTCTGAGTGCCAGCCTTTCATCCCTCATCCTGCCTCCTTCTCCCATTCTGGCCGTATGAAGTATCGAGCAATGCGTAGCACAGATTTAAAAATAATCTCATAGCCATACAACATATATTTTAACTAATCAGGAAGAAACTGCAAAGTTATGACAATGACATGCTAATCAGGGCATTTACTCACTGTCAGCTCTGTCTGTTCGTGGGTAAGTGTCAATTTATTACATCCCATTGCACATACGATAATGGGGGGGAAATGTAAAGAATGATATGCATGTTTAATGTATGTAAATAGGTAGATAGATACTACACACCTCCCTGGCTGAATTATATCAGCCAATTTCACATCAAGAAGTTCCATAAAAAGCAGTAAAATTGTGAGAGGCAACTCAGCCNAAAGGCAAGCGGAGTTAAAGCCATGAACTTCCATTTAGCGCCGCTTACCACATTAAAAAAAAAAAAGCACTGGGGCACCCTTTGTTGCCTGCCGGGAGTCAGATGGCTCTCCCCGAGAGCGATGTAAAGTATTTTTGCAGGACAGCGGATTCTGAGAAATGGAGGGGTTCAGCAGCGGAGCGTAATTAGCACTCTCTAAAACTGGAGCTACAATGTAAACAGCTCGAGTCTTCATCGCACAAAGCAAACAAACAATCCCAGCTGAGAATTCCCTGGCAGGGCTCGAGCAAATACGGCCCTCGCTGCTGACTGCTGTTATTGCTATGGTTGCTTAATCTAAACAGACAGCAGCATGTAAAAATGTAAATATTTGATATTTGTTAATACAGTCCTAAGTTATTGCTCTAGCCGGCTGTTTCGGTTCTCATGCACAGGGACGCCTATGTGCAAGCCGCTCTTCATAGATTTCAGTAGAGGCGTATTTTTAAGAAGCCATTATCTAAACTGCTGATGTAATAAGGCACCGGTATATGAAATACACTTAATAACTCAACTTTAGTTATTTATTGTGAACGAGGGTGCATTCTCCTTGATTCCATTTCCCAGCGAAATATAAGTGGAGCTTTCATCATGAGTGCTTGAATTTATGGCAGGCAGACCAAGTGACATTAAGAAAGCCACACAATCCCTTCATTCAGGCTTTAATAAGGAAGCCAAGGAAAAATTATCCAAGCTGGTTTGCGGGTGACAGCACAAGAACTTTTTGGAGTCAGAAAGTTAGCACGGAGGCTCCCTGTCAGCCCATTAAAAAGCAAGGTTGGCATTCCCAGATATTGGAACCATGTGTGCGGAGGAATTTTTCTTCTGGTAAGACATTCCAAATATTGTCCCAGAGCCAAACACTTCGGTGTTAGACTAATTTAAGCAGTATGTTGGAATCAGCTCTCAGGACTTTGATCATATGGAGATCGTTTGTTACAAATTGAACTAACCCAGTCTCTATTTCTGGTGGATCAGAACTATGGATTTGTTGAATTAAATGCCTCATTTAATGCAGTTTGCACATGAAAAGAAAGCTGCACTCAGGAATCTGATAGTGAATTTTTCACCTAACCAACAGGTCTACTTTTTTATTACTTTTAAACCTAATCCATACTCAGTCCACACTGTTCTTAATAAGCCTGAGGCTGTTTGGAGTGAAGGTTTAAATCAGCTCGTATGTTATGGGGGGAAAGCATCGCTGAATTATCAAACCGTGTAATACGGAACACATTTGAATCCAATTCAAGAAATAATTTTATGAAGAAAAATAAATTAGTCCTCGGTTGTTATTTACCATCCAAATAGCGCAGTGCTCTTTCATGACAGCAGCGGAGGGAAAGCTGAAAAATGATTTTGCAGACATACCATTTTCTCCCCGCCGCTCGCCGCTGTCCCCATTTTTGCAGCTGAACTATCGTGAGGGTTAAAAGTGCACAAAATAAAGCATTTCCACATATGGCTGCACTTTCTTTTCATTTCTTGAAGTTATAATGTCTTTAACTGTTGATAATGATATTATAAACTGTCATTTAGTGCATTTTGAGTATATTAAATACATGAAACAAAGATGTGTAGTTCCAGCTGGACCCTGATCAGAAACACTGAGATCTGATTCACTAGAACTGCAGATAGCTACGTGCAGGGCTTGCGAGGAGCGCTGTGCAACAGGTAGTAGCTGCAATAGTAAGAGAATAAAATAAGAGAGTAAAATAAAAGAACCGGGCGTCAATGATTACTCCAGGAGTAGGACAAAACTGCAAAACGGGTACCCAAATGGTAACTAATAGAAGAGTCGTCGGCATGCTGCTACGCAGCGGACTGATACGAGACTCGAGTATATCACAATTCTCTGCCTTGGGGAACTCAGGATTTACACCGTTTTCAACACATTTTCATCTGGAGTCTTGCGCAAAATAAAAACGGGAACGCCAGCAATTCCCAGGAATCCTTCCTCTTGGTCCCACGGGAATCGACACGACAGAGCTTATTTTGAAGGAAATGGGAACACTGGTTTGTGCCCAGAAGGGGCAAAATGAATATCTCCAAATTCCCTGCTTTGAAAGGACCCTCTAGCCAAGAAAACCTCTGAGGTATGAATATCATTTTGGAAGACATGTCTTACTATTTGACTGCTTGAGCAAAGAGATAACACACGTTGGTACATTACATAGCCTCAGCCCTTTGGTGCCGTCACAGGCACGTCTGCCCACTGCAGCTGGAAAGGAACGAAACTGAAGGGTTAAAAGAAAAAAGAAATCAGTGTCCAGATACAAGCCCTGAGCAAGACCCTTCCTTCTGAATAATCAAGACCTTTATCGGGTTTTAGAGACAGGAACAGAAAATAGTGACATGCAAATAACATGGAAATACCCCAAACTTGACCAAGGCAAGCTCAGTCCTCGGCTCATGCAGATCACAGTGTTTCCACTGCGTTAACGCAAGCGCTAAGGAAACCGGCCTGAGCCTACGCTGTCCTTAACCAGGCCACGAAGAGATGATCATAAGATTGCCACAACTGATGCAGAACACAATTCAGATGAGGGAAGCGATAAGGAAGTCTGTCCTGCGCTCCAAATTCCAACCTGAGGGAGAGCAGGAAAGCTCTCCCATGGATTGTTGCTTCTATCTCTCATTGCATGCACAGAGCGGAGTTCATCCTTCGTAAAGAAAAGGGAAAAATGTTCCTTTAAAAAAAACCAAAACAGTTATATGGCTGATTTATACACACACACACACACATATATATATTTTATTGGCAAATAAAGAAAGATCAGATCTTTAATGAAATCAGGATGGGTTTAGGAGGTGAACTTGAGCTGAACTCCCCAGATTTTCATGGAACTTCAATTAAAAGAGTTTCAGAGGAGTTGCTGAAAGCCAAGCACTTGCCATTGAAAGCTTAATTTAAAATGAGAAGCATTTTTACACCACATTTCCCAGTGAAATTCCAGCCCTGATCCTAATTATATATTTTTTTTCTTGAATGATAAGTTTTTTTCTTTTTCAGATAAGCCGTGTAGCAATGTACAGAAGTTTTATCCCCAGGTGTTAGGACCAGTGCACACGTAGTGGCTAAACCGACAGAAGAGCCCATCGTTACAGTGCAGAAAATGAAGCTACCCTCTCCACTCTAAAAGTAGTGGTGAAATTTCAGTCAGCTCTTGTTATCATGTGCAATACATAAGGATTCAGATGCCTGATAAATGCTATGACTAGCGAAAAATGTGGGTTTGGGGAAAGGAGTGAAATCTGTTCAGAACACAAACCAGAACAAAATAATTAAAAATAAAGATGGTGATTTAATTCCTGCTTACTGGCCCATTATCGCACAACCCTAGGAGTACAAGGTTAATACAAAGCCTCACTGTAGGGCCCTTTTGAATGCCAGTGGAGTCATGCAACTCAATCCTTGGGCATTGCTTTGAAAAGGTATCCCTCGCTTGATCAGATGCACTACGATTCAATCTGGGCATCGGCTTCTGGCCGTGGAAAGGGGACACTAACAGCGTTTGAAGGCTGACCGAAACTGGACAGTGGATCCCAGAGTATCAATGGCCCGAAAGCATTAAGGGAAATGATCTTGCTTTAACCAGGTACTGGGAAATAAATTACTTCAGAAACCATTTAAATAAATAATACTTTACTGTCTAATGACACATCATGGAATAGAAATTATTCCGAAACTGTCTGGGTGGGTGCCTAAAATAACAAAATCCAGCACTGTGTCAGGGACACAGTTACCAAGACAAACTTTATGTGCCGTGGGGTTGAACCTCTCCCTCTGCCCAAGTTATCTGCAATGCAATTGAATAACAACAGATCCGCAAACTATAGCTGAGCTCTTGGTGCTGTCACGTAAGGAGCGAGCACCGTAGTTTCATGGTCTCACATGCAAATGGCAACAATAAATAGACTGAAAGGCCTCATTCCAATTAAAACATTAATTTCTTATATTTCTTCTAGTTTTCATTTTACTCTGATCATTTCTTCTGTCCTCACTGTAGACCAAAGACATTTAACTCACGTAAGAGAAGGTAAAAACAAACTGTCCTCCAAGGCTCCCCCACCTCCTTCCCTTCCTGGGTGCTTTGTGAGGAGCCTCAAGAGGAGGTCTTCCTTCTTTCACCCTTTTGGGAGATGAACCATGTCCTAGTACCTTCTCTGACCTCATTGCATTCAACAGCTGTGGGGAGTAAACTCCAAAACTGTGCATTTTCATAGTCCAGGGAATGAACTGAAAGTTCAGATTGCCAAACACAGATGCCAGCAAAGTTAGTGTGCTGGATTGTCTCTTATGGGGCTGAAATATGGTCTTAAAATTGTCTGAATACTCAGAATATTCAACTTTCTCATTGTTCATCCCCCCTGAGATCCTCCTCATTTATTCCAGAGGAGTGGATCCTGCCCTGTCGAAATTTCACAGTGTGAGAGCATCAGGGGGCAGCCAGCCATTTCCAGGTCGGTATCGTGTGACCTGGATGGGGTGATTAATGAGAAGCTCCTACCAGAGCCTAGGACTGAAAGGCGTCCTGCTAATGCTCATAGCCATCTGTGCATGACCAGATATCCAGCAGGACAAACACGAAGAGGCTCTGGAGAGGGGTACGGCTGCAGCTTTGCTGGGTTGACCAAAGCACTCGGTTTACGCTGGCTGGATGTCTACTGGTGGACCAGTAGGCAGCTGGTGCGGCGCGGACAGACGGCATCTGATCTCACATACAGACTGCCCAACCACAGTTTTTATACCTGCAGCGTAGTGGTATACCAAATCAGACCTCTGTACGGTGTGCTCGTGAGATTTGGGGTTGGTACAAGAGGCCCCACCACTGGGATTGACATACCATTGAACCGTGGACCAGGACAAGTGTTTAATATAGAAACAGATAACCTGGTATGAGTTAGAGGAAACAGCTCGTGAGTTAGTGCCTCCCCCTCTGTCTGCTGCACAGACCTGAGCTGACACCAGCTAAACCAGCCTGCTCCCAAGATGTCCAGGATTTCACAGATAACGAGAACCTTCCAATTGATGTTTTCAGCCTGCTACAACGCAGCGAGGGGGAAATCAAAGCGGATTTTTCTCTCCGCTCATACCTTCCATGCGCACAGTTTGCTATTTTACAAAGAGACAGATGCTATTTAAAATGCCAGATCCATTAAATCTTTTGTTTTCTCTAAATAATGAAGAAAATGGTTGCTCACAGTTTTATGGGAAGCCATCGGTCTTTCCCAAAGCGACTTGCTGTACTGAAGAAAATAAACAGTGCTGTGTATGTAAAGCAGAGCAGAAAGGCTGCAGTCGTGGGCAAAGCACTGCTTTCTTTAGCAGTAGCAACATATTAAAGACAAATGTAGTCCACTGAAAGTGACATAAATAAGTGGATTTTCCATCTGAAACATTGTTTTTAGCAAGAGAAGCTTTTAATCCCCTTAAGTTCATTTCTAATCTGCCTTGGAAGTGCTTGTCTAAAGAATATTACATTGATAGAAAGGATTTAATTTATTAAAACTAAACAGCAGCCAGCATACTACTAAAGAATATCTTGTATGCAGTACTCTCCCAAATGAATAAAGCTGCTACAGGTAGAAAAAAAAATGCATAAACACTTGGCACAGCATTCATTAAAAATTCACACATTATGTTCCTACGCTCTCCTGCTCGCTGTGCTTTTCCCAATAAAGCAAACACTTTAGAATTCATAATACCTCTTTATCCCATGTGCACAAGTGACCTCCTCTCCTTTATGCACCTAGCAAATGAACAAGTACAAAAGGGAATAGAGTAAGCAGAAAACTAAACATGCCCTCTCCTACCCGAGAGCATAAAGAGAGGGCGAGCAGAGGTTCTCTGAAGGGTTTAGCGCGGCCTCTACCAAGATGCCAGTGCTCTCGCTACCCACCAGTTCTGGCCGGTGCCCGCTGCGTAGACAGCATCAATTATACAGTTCATCGGTCAATTCATTGTAAGGGATCTTTCTTAAAACAAGAGTTGAAAGAAACAAAAGCTGCCTTCAACCTACATTTAAATCACTCGTTAGCCAAGTTTGGCAGACTATTTAATAAGCAGCAAGAAGCCAGCCACCAAATGACCAAATGGCCTTCTTGTCTCTTCCCGAGGCTATGACGATTTCCCCATGGTTCTAGCAGTCCACCTTGAGACATCTCCCTGCTTTCTCCGCGAGTGCTTTCAGTATGTAAGGTGGTGTCCAAGCACAGCAATTTCAAACAAGGCCCCAGAGATCTTTTACTCCTACACCCCAGTCATGGAAAAGGCTTGCAGAAATTTTGTGAAAATGAGTAACCGACTGTCTTAAGGGAAGATTTAGTCCACAAGGAACAACCTATACATTCAAAAATGTACTGTTATGTATAAGGCCTCCTTCCTGAACTGTGCAGTTCAATACAGTATAGATTTTCAGGCTTTTTTTCCTGTGTCTTGCCAAAAGAGACATTATTTATGGAGAAAATTCTGCTCTGCTATGGCATAGCGTATGCGTTGTGACTCATCTTACATTACACCCATTGATTTCTTCTGAAGTCACAACGGAAGCATACTGTTGCAAATGAGATCAGTATTTGGTCGCATACTGTTATCACACTGGATCTCAGATGAAATTATACACGGCATAGTTTCCGTTAATTTTAATAATGGCCAGCAGCCATACTGCCTCCATTTCGAGCCCACATACCTTAAGTCAAACAGGGTCAAGACTGGTCAGCGCTGGAACGTCTCCAAAGAAAACCACGAGGCAGGCGGAGGTATTATTCGGGGATTAAGATTTTAAACCTGCAGAGAAAGACGTTCTTGAAGAGTCAGTGCATTAATACATGTTTTTTGCGAGGCAGTTTTGGATCATTGCTGATGCTGATTAAACACCCCCCAACCAGTCTGACCAAAAAAAAGAGTCAGCAAGTGCTGCTGGTTCTCCCCCTACTGCACAATACCAAAGTAAAGCTATTCCCGTGCTGTCACACACACACAGTCGTGGCAGTTGTAGCAGTATTGGCACACGGTTGTGTGAGTAGAAGGAGGACAGGCTTTCCCAAGCTCTTGCAAAAGAAAAAGTGTCCATGAAACGGAGGGTCTTTCATAGGAAAACATTTTTCGCTGGGTATTATATAGGTGCACATTTTTACACAATAAGCAAGGGCAATAACAAAAAAACCCTCTTCTTTAAGGAAAAAAAGCAATTAGCACAAACAGAAAAGGCTTCTGTCTAATAGGAAATCCCTTTTCTTCCCACCATTTTAGATGGTGCTGTAGCACAGTCAAGTGGTACCTACTGACATTTTTATTTTGGGTAAAAGCCCATGAAAATATTAAAGCATGAACAAGTCATCAAGTCAGTTTATGAATCAATATACAGATTTCCTCCATGCCCATAGCTGATTTCCATAACCATGAGCGTGCTGAAATCCTGTCTAGATGCCAAATCAATTTTTCTTATATATGAACATCACAGCTACTTGAGAAAGGGAATCTGTGCCAAAAACCTCACGCTCTTAACTAATTATTTCTGTGACTCCCTCCTTACAAAGCACAATGACTGCCACATAAATACACACAACAGTTATTAGGCACAGGCACACTTCCCACAGGTTCAGCCCAAGTGCAGCAGCATCCCTGACAGGCTCATCTTCCCAAACTGTGCAGCCAGCCTTTATCACTAGAAATACTTCTGCTTTTTCCCAGGACTTTTTCGCTGTGAAGTACTCGAGCACTTACCGTCTCAGGCAGGGCAGCCAGGAGGGTATGGAAATTCGCAGCTCCCTGTGGAAGCATCCTGCAGGGAGAACTGCTGTCTGGCATTAGCTACTGGTCTTGCCTAGTGTCATGGTGCCCCCCGTGTGCCCCCCGCTGCGTAACGTCCAGAGAGGACATCCAACCTTCCCAAAGCTGAAAAACCTGTAAGATCTCCTCCCGGACCCACACGTGTTGATATAATTAATTTGCACTTAGTTTGTCCTGAAGATTTTAGCCCCTAACGTGCCTGGATTATGGGAAGGAAGCACTAGTGCTGCTGGGGAACTCTGCCGTAACCCCTTTGCCACGCAGCCTCCCCCGTGGGCAGGGGTGGGCTGCTGGCGGGACACCCCGGCGGTCGCGGCAGCTGAGCCGCTCCGTGAATTCGTTGCAGGGTCTCCCTCTCACCCAGTCCGAAGCTGCTGTCTGTGGCAGCGACATGAGCACAATACTCCACATAAATAATTTCCAAGTGGAGGTACTCGTTATTAATGCAGACAGTTCTGAAAGTAGAAGCCAACAGCATTTGGCAGCGAGAACTATTAATGAGAGTATCATTGGGGAATTCAGTCTGCAAACCACGCGGCGATTTGCAGGGCACTTCCTTGCACGGCGTCTCGGAGCAGATGTTGTGCAAGTACCACTGATGTGGAGCAGGCAAAAAGTGGGGTAAAAGTACCAAACCAGCGCAGATGACCGCGTAGAGAGGAAGCCAAGAGGTTGTCGGGACAGCAGGGCCTGAGGAGACGCGGGCTGGTAGCAGCAGTCTAAAAGCATGCTGATGTAATGATCTACCATCGCAAACCAGGGGTGGCACCGGGCTAGGCGATGGGTAGGTCTTGGTTCCAGCCTCCAGTCATTGCTGGGCTTTCTGGACTTCAGGCAACATCATGCTTCTGCATATGTGTGTGTGTGTGTGTGTGTGTGTGTGTGCAGGCACAAGGAGCGACATCTAGGCTAACCCTTGAATCAGCAGTGGCTCCTGTGGGGTGCCCTAGAGACACGTTTCTTGGTATTTCTTCATATTTCAACAGTTTCCAGTCATCTGACAAAAGAGAAATGAGAGTTCTAAACAGGAAATGATAAATTATATTATTATGATAAATACATAATATAATAAATAAAATTAGATAACATTTTAGGTAATATATTAATTCAGTTGGTGATTAAAATATATAACATAATAAATTAAAATTATAATATGTAAATTACACATAATGGTATATAAAAAACTGTCCTAAAACAAAGGAGGTAAGGGAGGCAGGAGCCCTTCTGAGAGGGCAGGAGCAAGTCTTGTCTCAAACCATTCCCCTCCTCAGCGGGCCCTGAGGAAGCACGGAAAACAGCCAGCTAAATTGACCCATCTGTAACATTAAGGTTTTGAATGGAAAAGGGAGTCTGTTCAAAAAATACTACTCTTGTCTTTCAAAGGTGGCTTCTGATGTTGAAAAATAAAACGGCTGCAGAAAAGGAAAAAAAAATCCCTCCCTTGTGTTGTACATTAATATATACTTTTGTTGAACGCAGCGCTGGCCCCCGCAATCCCGCCACCCGCAGCCTGAGCTCTTGGCTACCCTTCCCCATGCACTTCACTTGAGAAAGAATACATTTTCATCATTTCAAGCACTAGCAGTAACAAGAAAAGGAAATGTCCTACTCAAATGTCTCCCAAATTACCACATACATAAGTTACAAATTAAATATATTATGCAAAAATCTGAATCGCTCGTATAACGCGAGAGGACAGAGTGCGTTCCAGGCTGCTTGGTACGATGCCGGTTATCTGCAGAACGTCGGAGGGAAAACTGCTTCCCTCGTTAATAAGTTCTGGGGAACACTCTGCAGTGTCCCTCACCAGTGCAACTACAGGAGAGGTGTCACCCCCGCGGAGGCTGACACCGGGTGGTGCACTCAGTGCCCGAGTTGGGACCGGAGTCCAGGTCCCTTGAAAATTAGCACCTGAGAGCAACCTGTCCCCAGGCACCGGGCCAAGGCTGTGCCACGGCCATGCGACAAGGCGCTGGGTACCGGAGCACTAATTCTGGCTCCCCGGGGGCTCGGACCAGCCCCCAGGACAAAGACTGGTACCCTGAGCACCGGTCACAGCTCCGAGGACTGGCGGGCCCTTGTCTGAGAACATTTCAACAGGCGCTCTCAGGCTCTCTCCTAATTGATAGTGACATTTCACTTCACTTACAGCAAAGTTTCCGGGCAGAGCCGCTCTGTCCCCTGCGCTAATCCCCCCAGCGCGCGCGGGGCGCGCTGCCAGCCAGGTGCTCAGCGCAGGGCCAAGGGGATCGCGGCTCTCCCTCCCTGCCCCAGCCCAGCCCAGGCGCAGGAAATGCCACCGCCGTCGCACACCGCAAGGCACAGCTTCTGCTGATTCCTGCCGGGATGAGAACAGGAAAAGTGGTTTTTGGGCTGGTGCTCTCTACTGTGATGAGGCTGAGCCCTTCCCAGAGGGAAACCGTCCATGTTCCCCGGCAGGGCGAGCGGTCCAGGACACTGCTAGGGGAGAAAAGGCAGCCAAGTGCTCGCTAAAAAAAACTTTGTGATTACTGCAAAAGTCATAACACTTGAGGACTGCAACGCTGCGAGCAGTATGCATCTTACCCCGCTGAGACCTTTTTAAAGCCTTTGTTTCAGACAAAGCACATATGGTCCCAAGCCCCGTGCTAGTACATCACTCCATGGCACCTCTGGGAAGGAAATAATCGAGTAGTTGTTTCCAACACACAGGCAGTGCCATTTGGTAACATCATCTTGCCATTAGCAAAAATAACCTAAATACCTAAGTAGAAATAAAAGCTACAGACGGGACGAAGCGTGCCTATGTAACAAATCCATAGCTTTTCTAGGCACTTGGCGCATCAGTATCCGAATTCTATTACAGTCTAACGGCTAATTCTTGATCTAATGGTTAACACTAATGACATCAACAGTTATTTCTTCATGATTTAAAACTTGGGGAGAAAAATATCCACCCTATGCTTCTTGTTTGTGGATGTTTGGTTTTGGCCTTGGAGCTGTAAAATTAAAACGCTTACTGTGACTCAGAACTTACCATATTCTACCTCTGTCCCCTGGTTTATATAAAGAGATCACAACCTCCTTTGGCACCATAAATAACCATGCCTCTACAGCAGCAGAGCCAGGCACAACAGACAAAAATCATCAAAATTGCTAACCAAACAAGCAGAAGGAGTTATTAAAGAGCGCTTAAGCTCCCACATGTTTATTTTCAATGATTTCCACTGCGAGCACTGCCTTGGCTCTCCCAAAGAGCCAGGACACTGATTGTGCTCTCATTAAACAATGCCCCGTCATCAAGCCGAGACGCTGGACAAAATGTACGATTATTAATACCTTCAATGTAATTATAGATGACAAGAAAAAAGAGGGGAGACGGCATCAGTGGAACGACTTTGCTCACAAGGATAGGGAACAAATAAGTATGACAGCAGAAGTTATAACTGTTTCTAATTCAACTAAGATGTAATTTTTTGTTTTTCCCAGCAGCGCTCACTGGGTTTCACCAGCAACTCAGGTACTATATAAATACACTGTTTGGTCAGTAAGGTTGGAATTCTAACAAATATAGAAGGCTGCAGTGTTTTTATTAAATATAAAATTAATTAGCCTTCACTTCACCAACAAAATCAGGTTTAACTTCAACAAAATGACAAACCTGCAGTCAGAGCCTGGCTGATAACCTGGTGACCCGGCTCCAACGTACGGTTTCCATCCACGTCTTGTGAAAGCATAGTTAAGTCTTTGGCAGTCTTTGCGGCTGGAGGAGGCAGGCGCACTCACTGCGGGAGGTGTGCTGATGACCAGGCCAATGGGTTTCGGCTGAGAGGAGAAGGAAATGGCTTGATAAAGAACAATTTTCTCCGACCTCTTTGCAAGAGGTGTCGGAGACACCACATGTGAAGAGAGGTGAAGTTATGGACTTCTCGAAGGAGAAGGGGGAAATGTACCGACAACCTCCGATTTCTTGTGCTGTCTACAGTGAAGAGTGAGTGGCTGAGGAATCATTTACAAAGCCTGCGGAGTGCTGAATTCAGGATGAGGTGACTTGTGTGTCTGAGAAAAGACGCTCCTGAGCCCCAGGAGAGGCGTTGGGTGAGTTGGGGAGATGGCAGAGAAAGGGGCTACGGCAGGACTGTGATAAATGAGTTACAAGACGGGAGCGGGAGCTCCAGGAACACGTGAGGGTCTGCAGCTATGGAGCCTTCTCTCCCCAAGAATTGATACCAGATGACTCAGCAGCACAAATCCGATACAGATCACACTACGGACATGTGACTGCTTCTACCAAATTAGATACAGCACATGATGCGAGATTGTGCCAGCTTCACTCAGGCTGTTGAAAGACAGACAATAAGGATGAATATTCGTAAAGACAGCATGGAGCAGTCAACCACCACCTATTCAGACAAAGATCTTCTCCCTCCAAGACAAGCCCCTCCAAAACGGTGAACAAGCTTAAACCTGTGACGTTAGGACAGACTGGATCAGTGCTTTGCATCGCAGAGCCATGATGTTTTCCACTCAGTAGCTGGAAACTTACAGCCAGATGAGCTGTGTCACCAGCAGCAATCAGTGCCACACCATGTGCAGGCAGAAGAGGACATCCCACACCAGAGGGGCTCTGCTCCAGCAGCTAGGAAAAGAAAAAAAGGGGGCTGATTTCTAGCTGAGACCCAAGAGAGCAGATGATGTTGCAAAGTCTGAATTCCTCATGGGCCTGCTGTAGAAAAATAGGTCTAAAACTCAGACTCCACCGTCCAGCATCCCTGGAGCTCTGATTTGCAAAACTCTGAAGAAAACCAAAAGACCACCACAAGAAAACCCACCCAGCAACTCAGACCCCAAACCCAAACCTTCTGGTTAGTTCACTCAAGGCAATTTTTCATTCTACTTATCACTGCCACCAACATTTTGCTTAGTCTTGAAGCAAACGTTGTCATTCCACAGTCAGATGTTTTTACATGTACATCCATCATCGCCTGATATATCCTGACCTTAGTTAAAACTTATGTTTTCTAAATTGTACTTTTATGTTGAGCAAGCCCTTAGGCTATGCTGTTAAAAGTTTACATTGAAAAATCATTTATAATTGGTTTGTTTGAGTTATGCCTGTTGCAAAGCCATCAGAAAGGGCAGTATTAATTAGCGATGGCTTACATATAGTCTAGACAATAAAAAAGAAAATCATTTTACCTTTTTAAAAAGCTTTCAGTATTTTACCAGTTCTAACAAATGATACTGACATAAAGTACACTTAAGAAAAAAAAAAAAACCTGCAGTATGATTTACAACAAAGCTGCTCCATTTGAATAATTTATTTTTCCTCGAAATATTTTCATGATATACACACATTGCTCAAATAAAAATATGTTTATTGTGAAATTGAGACAGCCAACAAAAAAATCTTAATTAATTCCATTTGCTGTGCAATAGCTTGGTTGGAGGATTAAACAATAAATTTCAGTTTATTGCATAACGTCCTAAGTTTCACTATAAAAGATTTGTTTTCATTTCGGGTACATAACGATGACAATTGCACAGAATATTTAAAGAGTGCGCACAACAAAAAACTTTCCAGAGATCTAGCGAACCCTTAGCTGCACGTGTTGTTTCAGCAAAATTAAGGAGGCCGTTCATCTGGGTTAGAGACTCAGGACTGAGCCTTTATTTCCAAACATCCCCTCTAAGTGCCTGACATAACTTTGTGAAGTCTTATTAAACATGTATTAAGGAATCATTGGAGTTGATTTTACCTATTGGCAATGTCACTGCAGAGAGGCATAGGAGTTTTGGATCACGACACTTTGCAGCAGATGATGTTATTTTACTTCATAATTGGTGGAGACAAAGCCACAAAACAGTAATAGCGTCTGGTTAATGCCAAGAAAAATATAATAGCAGTCAAAGAATTTATCTTACATCTACCTTCATTTGGAAACAGATTGCTTCGTCATCCTTGAGGAGATTGACAACAGATCACAATTTCTGGATGAGTTTGGATCATAGCTTGCTTTCTGCCCAGGACCACATGTGTTGCAGTTTATCCTACTGTCACCTGATACGCCGGAGGTCAGCGTGGCGGGGGTGAGGAGGGAGAACTGACAATACAAAAATGACTGCAAGCAAAAGGCATTCTTCGGGGCTGATTCTGATCTCAGAGCAACCAAAGATCAGCATGTATTTAAACAGATAGGGTTACTTTAAGTAAATGTACAGTAGCAAAAATTCCAGGAAACCCTAAGGCAAACTGGAAAAAATAATCTGCTCGGTTTCCTTGTAGTTTTTTCCTATTTTGTATTGGGGGAAAAAAAAAAAAAGAAGTTTGGGGTTTTTTTTCCTAACACACAGAACAGCTGAAATGAGGGAAAGAGGGAGGACTAACACGCTTCTACCCGAGGGCTTCGCTCAGCCTGAAGACAACCACTAACTCAAAAGACATTCCCTTCTTTCATCTCTCCCATTTTTCACTGACAAAGGCAACAAACTGTAGGCAAACAAGGACGAGAAATGTAAAGCTCCATCCTTCAGCTGTTCCTTGATCCCTTTCCTATCCTTACCTCCCATCTTCTGTTCTTCTTTTACAGACCCATCCTTTCCCAACAGCTCCAGGCACACATTTTTGAAGTAAATGAAGCTGACTGAGATCTTGCTGACCCAGGTTAAACACAGATTCATGTCATGGAAGCCAGAGGAATCGTATCAATATCAAACCGGTGCGAGCAAAAGTAGAATCAGACCCAGTGGTATAAAGGTATGGAAACATATATGTCCCAGTTGCCTTTTATTCACATCAGTTTAACATTAATGAGGTGCCATTGGCTTCGGTGGAACGGTTCATGACTTACAGAAGCAGAAGTAATCGGAGATGCCAAGGGCGCATGTGGTGTTTGGCACCGCTCTCCCCGTGCAGCGCGGGAGCAGAAACGCCGGGAATGCCTTTCCCTGCCTGCCCCTGCCCCGCGCCCGCTGCCCCGCTCCCGCCCGAGCTTACTCTCGCCCACCTGCTCCCGCACGGGCGGCCGGCGTCAGGCACGGCCACGGAAGGTTCTCTCCACCCGCTGGCACCGTGTTCGGGTACACGGCCGAGGTGTAGCGGACTGGCTCCGCGGCACAGCCCCCGTTTCCACGCACGGCATGTTCCCCCGTGAGTCAGTCTCAAGTGCCTATTTGTACCCAGTCTCACTGCCAGGTTAAAGAGCAGTTACCCCAGGCAGAGGGAAAGAAATATTTTACAGGCTTGTAATTCATTAAAGCGCTGGACACGTTCCAATAGGAGTCTACTGTCGGGTAGGAAAGAAGGGAGACATGTTCAGACTGTGGTCTACAGCAACACACCTGTAGAATTTGGGAGCACTTCTACTGATTGAAACTCTGTTTTCTGGGTGTTCTGCCTGTGCCAAGAGACTCAAGCACATAAATCCAAGGTACTGTCCTTTTTGCTTGCATGATTCAGGCTTGTGCCATTTCAAGTTTTAACGGTAGATTTTAAGAGGGTCATTTCAACCATGCCTTATTAGACAAACACTCGTGGAAACAAAAAAATTCCACCGTAGCACAAACAACAAAATTACCTTAGATCTTCTTGGGTGAGGTTCTTTGGTGCCTTATACTTAAGGGGCTTCTATGCATGTGAAGGAAAACACTTCAAGGCTCCTTCTAATACTATTATAGTCACACATTTACCTAGCTGGAGAAAAGAGTTCTTGTCTTTCCTCTTTTAGAAAACTTGTAAAATATAATTTACAAGACTTCAGAGTCTTTGGCCAAGATCCAGAAATCAATACATATCTTTGTATTAATCAGAAACCAAAAGTTTAAGCAGAAGTCAGGAAAATTGTGCCCTGTGACAAAACTGATGACCATATAGTAGCATCTGACAGGTACAGCATTGGCCTTCAGCTGTCAACCTCAGTCTCCTATTACTTTCCACAACACCTCTAGCCAAGGTCTTTCATGATACAAATAAAAACTTTTTTTTTTAATTCACAGAAAGCTTTACATTCCTCTTGTTTTCAGGAGGAGGCTACATATGTGTGACATCAGACAAAAACTTAACAAAAATCCAATGTGCAAAATATCGTGCAGATTCAAAATTATTGCATGTTCTAATTTCCCTTCTAATAATTTGCCCGCTACTGTCAAAATATTCCTCCAGTCCATCCAGTGTCAATGTGTACATATTTATCCAGTGATGTGTAAGACATCACCAATAACTCTACTCAGCAGCGTATGGGTTTTTCAGAATAATAGCCAAATTACTATCCTAAAAGATAGAAAGTTTGAGGCTAAAGTAAGGGGAAAGAAAAAAACATGAATTGAAAAATAGTCTCTCTTGCCTTGCCCAGGCTGTAGCTAAATGCACAGAGAGTGGAAATAAGTCTCCCAGGAATATGTCAAACCAAGCAACGTAAATGCAGCCTGAATGCACAAAGAGTCAGCGGCAGTGCTGCCAACCTCAAATAGTCACAAGTCAGAAGTGATGCCCTAGAAAACCAGGAGATGTTAAAGCTCAATGAATGTAAAGGCTCGTTTTATTTGTTTGTGAAGTTTGCATTTGAAATTCATGCTTAGAAGCTTTTTTCTACCCCTACGAAGCCTAAAAAACTTTTAGTAATAGCTAAGCTTCTCATTAACCTAAGGAGCTGTGAAGTTTGTAGAAAACAAACAGGCAAACTCAACAATTCTGCAAGGCACAACTAAGCAGGACACGAAAGCCGTGCCGTGGCTGGAAGTGCCCTGTAGAGCTGGGGAGAAACGACCCCAATGGTACGGAGTGCCAGCCCTGGTCTGGCTGTGCAAAATCACGCTCCCAGCACGCAATCCCGGGACAGTTGGTGCTCTTCAGTCCTGGCCTCTGGGCAACGCTTCCCCTTCTGGTTCAGAAAATCTGGACAAGTTTCTTCTGGGTAAATACAGGGCAGGCAAGTACATTCTGCTTGGGAGGAGGGCACCTCTGAATAAACATGCCCCATTTATAACTTTACCTGGGGTGAATTGTGTGTTGGTTTCCTTACCAACACAACCAGCACCACAAAGAGAAAAGAAACACACCTTTAACTTGTGCAATAAAATTTGCAGAGCAGCCAGAACATTAGGATTAACAGCCTTGGTCTCTCTGCCTTTCATTTAAAATAAAAAAATGCTATTTTTTTTTTTAATGCACATCACTATATGTAATTCCTTTGAAAAAATTTCAGGAACCAGCACTGTTTATTACAGTTCCTTTCCCAAAGAGAGCCAGGAAGCAACAGAAACTTGGTTCAGAAAGCTAGTCAGGTCAGCCACCAGCCTTCAGAGGCATGTGTTGGACATTTTAAAATCACCGGGACAAACTTTTTTTTTCACTGGTACAGCATCTTTGATTTCACAGGGGTCACAGTGCTGCAATGAGTGAAATTTTCCCCAGTTACAAAATCACAGCAGCTATTATTGGCCTGTAGTAGTTTACTCAAACCCCTTAAACCAGCAGACCTGTTTTTTATTGAGAGAGGAAATGTCGGTCGAGATGCCAGTGTTATTCCATTTCTTTTGGCAAAAAAAGGGTTTGGTGATCTCTAAGCGCAGTGTTCTAATGTAGCACAGAAGGGAGCACATCGGGAAATCAGAGCGTAAGACATGAAAATGGAAAGGAAAGTTAACTTGTGCTTGTGCAATTTTGAAAATGCACCTCAATGCTTGTGGCTCTCCCCCCAGCATAAATTTTATTCTGCTCTCTTAAGGACTTTATTAACAATTTAATGAAAAAGAAGAGAAAAACTAGAATGATGCAGCAGTGACTGCATCAGCTGAACAAGGGTGACTCATCGATGGAAACAGGCAAAGGGACTGGAGAGCATCAGCGCTGGCTGAGGCCAGCGTGGCCAGCATGCCCGGTCAGGACTTCTCTCTTATTCCCAGGGCTGCCACTAGAAGAAACTTTTCCCCTGGGGCCATGCAGGCAGGGCACGGGGGCCCCCGAGAGGCCGCGAAGTCCCCATCTGTGGAGGTTTTGGGACATTCAGTCCTTCCCGGTGCCAGATCCCTAAGGTAAGCCAGCAGGTCTCCCAGCAGCTCCCAGCAGCAGATACACAGTAGGTAAACAGACATATAGCTATAAAGAGTAACACAAACTTTATTTTCGACTTTAGGAGCCAGTGTAAATGGCTCACTGGCCAGTAGAGTTATGCAATAATTGACATCCTTTTAAGTTGGAAATTACACAGACGGCATAACCACAAACATAAATATGTTCCTATCATATTGAAACTAAGCTTTGCTTTCAATTAAGCAGTTGTTAAAAGTATGTCTCTTTTTAAAGAACTGGCTTATGATATGGGATATTTCCTCCTTGGCATTTTTAGTACGTGGGAGCTCAACTTTAGGTTACCATACAACCAGCCTGACCTTTTCCCAGAGCTTTAAACCCCAGGCAATTTCCATGGCACTCAGAGGTTGCTCAGTGCTTTTCAAAACTGGACCACTTCTTTGAAATTTTAAGAACCTAACTTCCAGGTTCCAGTCCTGACAATCCTGGACTACTAAGTTTCAGAAAACAGTAGTTTTCCTTAGTTAAATACAGACAATTATAGGCAAACCTTACTGGAGTCAGATATAGAGTCAAAAGTTTGAACTGGTTTGTGTCAGTAATACTTCAACAAACTGTAAAAGCTAGAAGCACCAGCTATCAGAAAGAGTTTTAAAAAACACAAATCATCTGTTTTTCCATCTCTCCAAATGGAATTCTGAAATGTCATCAGTTTAAGGTTTCAGATGAGAAGATATTTTTATCCATTTAAGAAAAAAAAATCCATTTCCCATGCATTAGATTCATGTGAAACTCTAATGTTAGAGGATACGTCCATTCTGCTCACGGATATAAATTGTACCCTGACAATCCCAGTGATGGGATTGGAAGTGGGTTGAGCACCACAGCATCTCATAAGACGGTCTGGCTCCTCAGTGCTATTCCTGCAGATAAGATATAATTCGTGCTCCCCTCAGGCACCAAAGGCAATGTACCAGTGCAATAATCTTCTGAGTATCTCAACATTTACAAATAATTGTAAAGACCTGCTAATATGGTTTAGTTCAGCAGCTCTTCACAGTGCTGAGTGCTGACAGAAATGTCAACTAAGAGGGTATGAAACAGCCTTAAGGATGTCTTGAAGGAGAAGGTTTGTGAAGCGGTTACTCTCAGGGACAAGTACTGAGAAGCACGCTGAACATTTCGTAACTGTGGCCTATCCAGCCCCATGTTTTGTCCACAGACCCTATGAAAGCCAATGCTTTGGGGTTTTGTAAAACTCCCGAACAAAGTACAACGGTGAAGTTACAGCACAGTCATGGATGTGTTGCTTGCTCACTTGCGTTCAAATTCTGTTTCTAAATGGATATCTAGGTTGAATAAAGGAAGTGTCAGTGAAATTGGGGTGTACATATCCAAACAAAGGGACTTTTCCTATTTTCTCAACCACTCATTCATGACTTCTGAACACTTCTACAGATACAACCCTGACTAAATAGCTCGTCTGAAGTAAGGTATTAACAACAAAGAAATATATTACACTTCTGCAGTATTCTTCCTGTTCTTCCCATATTCCATAAATAATACATATTTTCACTCGTAGCCACAAAATTAGTTGAACTAACACTTATAAGACAAAACAAGTCAAGGCACGGGTGTATTTAAATACACTTAATCACAGGGGTAGAGAAAGAACAAGGCAAAATTTCATCAGCATTAATAAAAATGGACTTTCTGATACACTGAGCGAGCAGTGGTTCTTGGGGTCCAAGCTACATGGCCTCATGTCTGCTCCTAACTGCTGCCTCTCAGCAGTCACATGCAAAGCAGGTGGCAGTGACCTTCATGAATAGATTTTTTTTAAAGTTTAAAGGGGTTAAAGAGTCCTATAGGACAAATTAAGGAGTTTGATAGAAGTACTTAGCCTAGCAATTGTTATAGGGAAGACTGTTTTTACCAATGGAACAAGTGACACTGAAGCCAGAAGTGCTGAGGTTTGCAGAAAACCAGAAACAAAAAAAATCCAGATACATTGACTCAGATGCCCCCTGTATTAATTGCACTGAAACTGATGATGTGAAGTGATCAAGGGAATAAAATTTTTGGTGTCAGCTGAGACAATGTTTTGTCCCATCTCCCTCATGTCAGAGGCAGGGTGCGCTGTGCCTCCTGATGCCTCCAGCAGAGCTCTGAATCTCCATCTCTCCTACCATGCTGAGCTGCACAGCAGGAAGAAGTTATCTGGTACCAATTCCTGCCAGTGAAATGCTCGGGAAAGCATTCCAGAGCTGGCACCCACAGAGTCACCATGAAGGCCTGGAAGTCCCTGCCAGACTTCAAGAGGTATTCAAGATTGTGCCTCAAACTCTCTGTGGAGTTGTGACCACCTGTGGCGACACTCCCAAGACATCTCAGCAGAGAAGCAGTTGTAATTTTTGCACAAATTTAAAGCTTCCACTTATTTTACTTTTGAAGTTGTTTAAGAGTTAGAGCAGTAAATAATTATTAACTTTCTGGTTTGCTACAGATTTCTTTTAGCTTAGTCTGCCTCTGCCTCAACTATCCCATCCATTAACTGGTGTTACCATTAATTCCATCCTTCTTATAAGTAAATCTGTAAAAACTGTTAAACATTCAAACAATAAGGAGACATTTAAGTACCAGAGAGAGATGGCAAGCTCATATATTGCTTAAAAGAAACCAGAAAAAAGCCATGGTTTTCAGGATTTTTTTTCTAATTATGACTGAGAATACGTTCATCATCCATAAAAGTGTCACTTTATATCCTTGCATTAAATTTATCAGACTTTTTATATAGTGCATATTTCTGAGAAAAACGCATGCCTACAACAACAAACGAGAGTCAACTAAGAGACAGTCACCCATATTTTATTCTTCTGGAAGTGGAAAATCCAAGCACATAAATCAAAGTGACCCTAAAGCAGTGACCAGCATGCCCTGAGCAGATCAACAGTGGTTTCATTGACCTCCAGACTCATACAGGGTCATATTTTCACACAGATGAACTGGTCTTGAACTGCTTTGCCATTGCATTGTACACAAAGAGACCCTAGCTGAAATGTGTCTCTGCTTTCTGTTAGGGTAACCTGGATCGCTTCCCAAAACAAAAGAATCAAACCCACATTCCATTTTAGAAAGTGCTTCTCTGTCCTGCCATTTTTCCGGATCCCTTTCTTCTAGTCTTGATTTTCATAAATACCTTTGCATGAATTTACAGTTGATACCCATATTTAAAAACAAAACAAAACAAAAAACAACCACCAATCAAAAAAAAAAAAAAGAACAAACCCAACCCTCAGTATTTCTTAATAAAGCTTATTGTTTGTTTCTGAAGATTTTCCCAGGGCACTTTTTCACGCTTGCGAGACTCGGACTATTCAGTAAGTGCCCAAACCCCGGGCAGCTCATTTGAAAGCTGTAGGCTTTCCTTCTAATAGACACACGCTTATGCGTCCCTTATATTACAGTAGTATTTCACAAACTTTAATGCGATCAACCTTGCAGTTTTCCTGCTTGGCGGGAGGGAGCACTGAGGCACTGGCTATAAACAAGAGGTTCAGCCCGCTGCTGAAGGACACCACAAAGCTTCCGTGCCGTTAGAGTTTTCTAAATATACTCGTATAATGTTCAACCAGTGGGTAAGCCTTGTTTGTCTCCCAGCATCAGACGGCATCTAGCTGGCTCTGGGCACCGGCATGAATTTCGCCAAAAACAGAGCGTGCCATGGCCAGGCAGAACATCTGCGGCACAGGCAGGAGCCGAATCCAAACCAGCTAACTCCCAGTTTAATGCTTTAATGGCAAACTTGGCCTCGGCGTTATCTTGTCCCATCTCCCTGCGCGCTTCTGGGAGGGTTGGAGATGCAGCAAGCGAAGGCAGGAGCAGACAGAAATGGGCGGCTGTGCGGGTTAGGTCCCCTCCTGGAGAGGGGGGGGGTTAGTCCCTACCCTAAGGGTTTTCCATGGGTCTTATAAAATAATTATGGCAGCTTTGGGGGTGACTTCTGGGGCAGAACTGCAAAAAATAGAGGCAAGATTTGCCTCTTTCACGGGCCCGCATTTTTGTTTCTAATTTCAGTGCCACCGTTCATATTAATGGCAAACGCACCATGTTTTTGTTGCCTTCTTTTTTGCAATGGAAGTGATTTCTCTCTGTCAAAATCAATCATCATATCAGTTTTAATCAGATAAAGCTTTTGGCTTCTACTATCTAAATTGCCCTTCCCACAGTGCCTAAGACAAGCATCAGTACTCCATCACAAAATAAATGTGTTGATATCTGATAGCTCATTTGAACACGGTGGTATTTACATCTTAGTTGGTTAGATTTTCATTTAACACAAGTTATGGGTTCACATTGAAAATAAAAACAATACTTCTCTGTTCCTCTTGCCATTCATGTCTACTTTTGTTTCAGCCTAAAATAACACATTGCTGGAGGGTATTTTCTTAACGCTGCCAAGCCTGAATGCAAGCCCTGTGGAAAATGTTTGTGTTGGGCTTGCCATGGTCCAGGCTAATAACAACGTGATGATGTATAGGTGAATTCCTGCTCCTCAAGTCCTCTGTGACATACGGATTAGGCCTGCCCTTATCTTCTAAGACATCTGGATGAGTGTCTGGGTTTTAATTTCACAACGAAATCACTGGGGACTAGAGTTATGTTATGTGCTTATGAACAAAGTGGAATATCCCTGGTAAGGGCAAGAGTGGCTTACCTTAGATAACTCTACTTAAACCGGGGAACATTTGAGAACGTTGAAGAAAGGAAAGAGGTTCCACCAATAAAAACAAACACAGGCTTAAATTTGTGTTCTGTGTACTAAACATTTTAAAGCTCCTGGAGGTTGAAATATGACCACATGTAAATGGACTGATAAAGCTAAGGCAACTCTTGAAAGACCAGATCAGGCTTCCCAGGACAACTACCAGCACTAAATCCTAATGGCGTGCATAAATCATTTGGAGACAGATTTATTCAGAGGATGCCACTTTAAAGTCAAAATACTCTGCTTTAATCACCAGAAATAGTATGTGCATGCTAACATTTGCAGAAAATGCTCTAGGGCAACATGAAATTAGTATCCTAAAATTCCTAAATACATGCTTTTCCTAAAATGAAGATTTTTATCTATTTATGCCCATAAAACTGTCAGACCTGTGAGAGCATAAAAGGGTCGGTCCTGCCTACTACAGTACAGCCATGGACGACATTAAAAACATCAAAGTTCATATGATGTTCATGGTTGGGCTCTGAGTGTTACAGAGCTGAATAATCAGCTTGCCAGCCCCAAATCCTGTGATCCAGGACTACTGCAGCTTCCCAGCTCCACCGTAGCCCCGAGACTCTATTCCTCTTTTGCAGCCTTTGTAGAAATCTCCTCCTGGCTCTCAGCCCCTAGTCAAGCTATAATCCCAGGGGTCCGAGCTGCCTTGCTTACCTGCGGTCACGTTAATGTATGTTTGGGTCTGGCCTGCAAGACAGCCGCGGCTCGGCAACTTGGAGATGGGCTCTTCCATTGCCCTTATTTAGCACCGCACAGGAGAAAGAGGAGGGAATCAGACTGAAAGCCTGAAGGATCCAGGCTTATATTCCAGTATCGGCCGCAAAGCGTTCCCCGTCTGCTTGTGCATTTAAGTCGCAGAAGTGATGAACACTGACAATGTGAAAAAAATGAAGACACAAATAATGGCATTGAGAGTAAACCTACCAAAATTCCATTTTGTTTAGCGTATTAACTGCATGTCTTCTAATCTGTTTATTAAGTTAAAAGCAACCCAGACATATTGAAAGCTTGTAGTGAACCACAGAGATTAATATATACTTAGGAAGGTTTCAGTTAATATGCTATTTTAGTTAATAAATGTGCAACCAGCTATTCCTTTTTAAATAAGTAACAATATAACTTGCAGAAGTTGGAGATTTTTTTTCCTTAAATATCGATAGGAGATACAGTAGGTTTCACTGAAAACCATGGAAAAACTTCTATTGACTTTGGTGGGGTCAAGATTTCACCCAATAATTTTTCATTTTTCATCAGTGCAATCAAATAAAACATCTTTCTCCTCCTTATACACTCTATTCACAGTTTCTCTGCCTAGATAGGAAAATGTTTTTAAAATTAAGTGTCTGTGCTGTTCCCATATAGACAAGTTGTTCTTTTTAGGCTAATCCAGTCATGAAAAGAGCTAAATGAGGTGTCGAGCTTTCTTTTTGATCCTCGGTTTAACAAGAGTTTTAATCAGTAATAGATCTAATATACATGTGACGCTCTGCAAGTAACGCAAGAAAAGTATATCGGTTTCTTTCCTGAGCACTTCACCTGTTTACTTTGCTTAACAAGAAATCAAAACACAGATCCTGTCTCTAAATCTGTGTGACTGCAGACTACAGACTGCAATATTTCAAGGGGAAAATGCTAACCTTGCCCTCAGTGGTGCACCTGGGACACTGGCCCTGGAAAAATGAATGTAGGACACAAGACATCATTATATGCCTTTCTTATGCGTTATTCACAGCTGTTTCTTAACAAAGTAGAATGTCTAATATCCCACCAAAGCGCCTCAGGCCAACCTTGTGAGCACCGATGTCCTGCTTGGCTGAAAAGCTGGTGGGGTCCTTTCGTATATGAAACTATATATCACACTGATCCATTTGAAAGTCACTAGATAGATGTCTGAGATTTATTTTTCTTTTCATTTTGCACGGAGAGCCTGCAGCTCCGAGCAAGGCAGACAACAGCCACTGAGGTTGTAGGCAATCTCATGGAAGCTGTTGCCACCACCAGGTGCCTGCTGCACTCCTCCGGCAGCAGTTACACCTCTGTACTGCAGGGTGGAAGGGGATGCTCTCAGCATCTCAACTTTACAGGCCAACATATTAGCTTAAACCGCTGGTAGAACGCTGGAGTAGTCTTTCCAGTTGTGCCATAAGGGCGAACAGCCAGGTGGCAGCTGTGTCTCTGAATTGTGCATTCATCACTGGGAGCTGTTGCCAAATGGAAACTGAGTCAGAGCCCTAAAATCAGCTCAGAGGTTATAGTGTGTGGATTGGAGCCGAGTCAAGTGCCTAAAGAGTCTGGGCTGAACCTCACACCTTCTGGAAGACAGTAGGTTGGTGAGAAGGAGTTTCCTCATCTTTGACAAGTTAACAGGTGTGCCTGGGGATGGAGGCAAAGCTCCAGGTTGCCAGAGGAAAGCAGGAAAGCTTCCAAGACCAAGCAGATTTGTGTTTCCCGTCTCCAACGGCCGTGGGTAGGCCGAGCAACTTTGCTTGCAGCGTTGAAATGAAGGCACGGGCGTTGAGAACAGCAGCGGTACCCCACCCACCGAACAGTCTCAGCTTTTCTCCGCAAGCGTGTGTGGGCCCACCTCAACTACACCTCTCTCCTGTTGTTCTGCGGTCGCCTGGCATGTCCGGTCTTGCCAACGCATGTACACCTAGAAGGGCCAATCTTGCAATCGTTTACTCAGGCACACGGGTTGCACACAAGTAATGAGCTGCTAGCATCCTCGCATGTTAGACAATATGCTGACAATGTCATAACATTATTTCATCCTCCTTAAAAGATAAGACCCAGCCTGTTCGAACCTGCTCAGGTCATTATCTTGTTACCACAAGATCCCCTGTCACTAACCAGTTTAGAGTATGTAAAGCTATAATTTGCACTAAAATGAATTATGTATTGTTTACAGTTTACCATTAAATTACAATGAACAAAAACAAGCATCTAGGATGCCTCTTTCAAAGCCTTCCGGATGAGTTTAAATGTACACAGAAACAAAAGTCTTGATGCAACAGCAGCAGAAGCAGGCTGGAGCTGGGTTGGCTAATTTTCACACTACTTACTTAAAAGCAAGAAGGAAAACAGTGAAGATCTTTATACGGGCCATCAAAAAGCCTGACTGCAAGTGGTTCCAATTTGCTTTAGTAATTAAATCGAAAGGAGTTTAAGGGTTTTTCACCCAGGTCATTTACTACTTTGGAATTTTACTGCTTGCTTTGCAAAGAAAACAAACTGGAATGAGTCACAAGTGAGTATAAAGAGTGGATGAACGCTGCTAAACAAACCAAACAGTGAGCTCAAGTGGATATAGAAAACACAAGTCAGAATTCTAAATATGGATCTGAGAATAGTGTAAAAGGATTAGACGTCTTTGTCACATGAAGAGCAAACCCGCATGCCAGCATGCCTTTCCAGTGCAAGCAGCCACTGATCAAAGTAACATCTACCAGTTTGTAAATATGCTAATCTTCATGTTTACACAAAAGTGTCAGCACTTGCTTTACATCACAAAGAGCCTCATACAGTTGAAGATTAATTACTTCCAACACTGAGATAGTGTGTAAGCACTGGTTTCACCAGAACCCTACCTTTTGCTGTATTTGCACAGCTCAGCAGAGGTGTATGTTGCTAAGACAGATAACTCGGGGACACTTACAAAGTGTCAAATATCTCCAGCTTTATACAGATATATAGACCTTTGACAGGTATTTTTCGGAGGTTATGCGGAGCAGGGACTAGGCAGGTTTAGGGTCTGTGTTGTAAGTGCCGGATGGAAAAATATTTTTGCCTTTTTCTATTAATTTTAGCTCTGAATAGCACTGTCTCCTCTAAATCTGATTTGTGCCTTCAGCTTTTACACCTACACGTGATTACAAAACGTTAAAAGCTAATTTTCCCACTCGCTGGGTTAATATCACTTTCCTGCACTACAATGGCTTAGAGCCACCTCACAGTCTACCGCGTTCTTGACAGCTTCCGTACCCGCTTGCTCACTGCCCTGTTCTAACTCCTGTCTAGAGAAGGATAAAAGCGATGCCAGGGACACACAAGCACATCATTCCCTAATAGTGACTTTCAGGAACTTTCAACTATGCTATAAAAGGGGGAGAACAGTTACAATGCGCACTGAGGCTGAGAGATCAGTACCTACTGGTGCACTGTTGCAAGAGGGAATGACAGTAAGATGAAGCCAAGGTAAGGCTGGATTTCCGAGATTCAGGTGCTTAAGTCATGGCTTGCACTCTCTCTTTAAAAGATATATTACATTTTCATTTCTATTACTGTGTACCCCTTGCAAAAAAAAAAGTGATGGCAGTTCTAATACTAAAGGGCCACCAGCAATAATTAAAGCAAATAAAGGGATCGCTTTCAAGTGGGAATTCTCAATTCTCTTCACCTCTCCCTCTCTGTTAGTGCTCAGCACAATGACTGCCACAAGAACATCACCACTTGCCAATAAATACTATCACATTTGTTTCCTATTCTAAGCTAAGGGGGGAAAAAAAAGTGGGATGTGGGATGTTGGCAAACGCTAGCATTACGAGGTTGCCAGAGTAAACAAGAGTGAATAGACGACGATAATTTGGGGATTTAAAGAAAAGAGAATCAAAGGCAATGTTTAGAAAGTGAGAAAGAAATGGCTTCCATGTGAAACACCAAACGGGAGTAGAAACACTTCCATATTAAATACTCAACGATGTGTTTCACAGGAGTGCTTGCTGTCCCAGTCTCGCGTTGTCCCCTTTCCTCTGCATGCAACAAGATGGCATTGGCGCCGGGCGGTGCTCTCAAAGCAAAGCGGCCGACAGCAGCCAGGCAAGACGGGCAAGTTGCCACACGGGCCACTGTGTCCCCAGTCCCCGGCCCCACAAGGGCAGCTCGGGGTCGGCAGACCCCGGCGTGGGCAGGGAGGGCTGCAGGCAGCGCCGTGCCGGGTCGGTGCACATGGCGGCAACAACGTGCGGAGCGGAGACGCAGGCTGGTGCGGTTAAATCAACATGCTCCATCTCACGTTTGCATAGGGCAACACAATCATCAGATTAATTACTAATTACAGTGGATTGCTCGTAAGTAGGTTCACAGCAATAATAGTAATAAAAAGACTAAAAGAAGCATTATTAGCATAGTTAATTATATGACCATTGGCAAGATTATTGATGGAGATACAAAATGCTGTTAAACAAGAAAGAGATGTCTGACGTTGCTTAAGAGAAGCTTCGTTATTGCTTCATATCTTTTTGAATTTTTCTAATCATCTCATCTGTGTTCCAAAAGAGCAAAAAACCAGTAATTATCTCTGTTTGATCTTTGACTAACAATTGTTTATGAATCTAATGGAACAATAGTGTTTCCAAAATATAAGTAAACCCAGTAATCTTTATCAGCATAAAACCTTCAGCCACACTGGACGGGGTTATGGGAATCTGTCGTGTGATGAAAGCAGACAATAGTAATTTATTGGTTTAGTCATAATCCTTTCAGTAGTCCAGATTGCTGTTGCAAATTTGTTAAAAATCTGCTACCATTCACTGAGCAACAGTACAACACCTGAAGCAATAACATGGGTGGGGAATGTAAAGGAGCGCTCGGATATTCATGTGTGGCATGAGTTGGACAAGGCCACAGAAAAGCAGCTGAGAACAATGTTGCACAAACCAGAGGGAGATTCCTGTCCTCCCACCGCGTATACGCAATTTAATCTCCAAACAGAGATTCAGTTTAGCTTTTCAAACGCTTCAAAAGTATGAAAAAGAATTATGCACTCAGTGGTTATTTCTTACCCTTTACAGAGCGGCCACGTGCTCCTGTGGAGGACCTACTGCAAGGAGACACCACCTACACAAAACCACCCTCCCATTTGAAAAGTGTTTACATTAATATACGCTATTTTCTCTTTAACTTTTCTCTATTTGGTGCACTTGGCAACACACAGCTCACTGCTCAGTCAGCCAGTTGGCCCGCTGTCTAACATGGCAACTTCAAGAATAAATATTAATATTTTTAATCATCTAGTTTGGCAAAGGAACTGAGGAGCAGCTGCTGTATGTACAGCTACCTTTAACTCCTGTTCTGAAATAGGCTGGACTTGACTGCCCCCCTTTAAAAATATCCTAGAAGGCAAACCCCTCTTGGAGTCTAACTTTGGCGGCAGATACAATTACAGACTCTCATTGAAAGGGAGAGAGAATTGTGACCAAGTGATATAAATCTGTTTTCAGAGCAACACTCGGCAAACAAACAATCCTCTCAAGCGCTTCAAGGAAACGCGGCGCGGTACAAATGGTTGTATTAGCACATGGTTCCCCCAACACTATAGTTTGGTTACGTTCTGATCACTTAATGCCAGTCATCACATTTTATGAACCTCGCCCATGAAAACTAACATGCAAACTGAAATTTAGGACTCCTGACCTTTAACACAAAATGGCCATAGGTGTTCCCACAGCTGTTAAATAAACCTATGTTTATGGAGTCATAAATGTAGTGCAGGTGAGGTTTCCAGTGATGTAATAACAACTTCCATCGCTGCGCAGTTTGTCATTTATACAGCAGTGTACCATCACCAGAGAATATTGTTTTACAATAACAGCACAGGTTCCTTGGATTAAATCACTCTTTCTTCATTTATGAGTCATTCGACCTTTAACCTTCCAGAGGAAGATCAAACCACTTCTGAAGGCCCCACTCTTTTAACCGAGGAGCACAACAGTTGGTTAGATAACTAAGGAGGTTGGTATGTGCCCCCAGGGTTTCACAAACAACTGTCCTAGATCTTTTATAAGATAATCTTAACATAATCATGTAGCCACAAATTGTCGTGTAAATTCCCAATTAAAAACACCAAATAGGAGCTGTAAATCATGACACAACTGCCACCTTTTCAGGACTGAAATACAGTTTGAAAAGCAGTAGAGAAGCTCTTGTTTGTGCTTGTTCCAGCACTCAACAAGCCAACAGCAAAGCACTCCATTTGATTTACAAGCAAGCGACAAAGCGACGGGACAACTGAAACTGCTCAAAATTTTACCTCAGCAGCAACGGAGAACTCACAAAACTGCTCCATCCTCCATTCAGGACTACGCTTGCAAAAACGAGCATTTGTGTTGGCAGGGTTCCACACCCTCTCCTCGTCCCAGTTTACATTAAATTGTAGCACGCTCCTGTTGGAAGGATTGCTGGCAATTTGGGGGGTGGGAGGAGATTTTGTTTTAAAAAACGGCAGCTTAATTACAATACAAAACGTTAGACAAATAAATAGTCATTAAAGCCCTTGATTCATGGCTGATTGGCTGCTTTCCACGAACTTTAGCAAAGTTTGGATCAGACTTGAACTGAAGACATTATCCCAAGCCTGCGCATGGAGGGAAACACCCCATCTGCCGCAGCGCTTCGGCAGGGATCCAGCTGAGCTGTGGGTGACGACTCACGGTGGGTGCAACGTGTTCATCAAGACATGGATTTCCAGCCTAGCTCACGGCACCAGAGGTGCCTCGAGCTGAGACATCTGTTCTTCTCCTGCCATCATCAAAAGTCAATCTCTATTTCCTTTGCAAAGCTCATTCTGTAGCAGTAACCCGACTTGGTACAGAAGTCTGATCCCGAAATAAGCGTCTGGGAAGCTTTCTCTTCGCATGCACACTCACTCGCACATGCACACAAACACACCCCCTCCCTGCGACACACTTCCCCACTCTGGCAGCCAGAAGCATGATCACAATGGGTTTTACAGGTTGCGCATAAACAATCCCAACAATTAATTAAAAACTTTTAAAGCATTCTGCAAATGTCTTAGTTGCTGTCAACACGCAGTCAACAAATGCAGATCGAGTTTTTCTCCTCCTACTTCACACTTTCCATATTTCCCAACACTTGCCAGAATGCTGCGGTGACAGATGCAGACAATAGATGCTTTACTAAACATGTCCTTGATATCTGCATAATCTCCTTTAATATATATCATTAACTTGGGCCAGTCCCATGTTATTGCTTCCCCAACATTGCTAGCACATCATGATCTGGAAGGAGCTAGTTATTGCTCCAAGAATGCGACTCTCCTGCCCAACCAGTCAGGCCTCAAAATTTTACTTACTCATCCATTTTAGCTTCTATTCCCTCCAGTCCCTAATACAGAAAGGACTAAAATGAGGACTTGCAGCCCCTGTCTTGCAATATAACGTTCCTCCCAAACACTCCTCCACGCTGCTAAAAACTGGGCACCTGCAAACCTAAAGTTACGCAAAAGTATTGTGATCATTGATGAAATCCCTCCTCTAATCAAATTTTTCAAGTGCAAACTATACTCATTTGTGCTTGTGACATGCACGGGATTTGAAACTTCTGAAGGGAACCTCAGATATCTCAGGGCAGAATAGTTTCAGAATTGTACAGGGGACACCTTCCTCGGTGTGATCTGATAAAAATTTGCACTCGGGACACATGATACAAACAAATTGCATTGGTGGAATGTGGAGAAGTCAGTAGTAAAAGGCATATGCTGAAGAAACAGCATGTTGAAGAGATGGGCAAGGCCGGATTCTCAGCCTGAACAACCCGCACTGAGGTAGAGTTTAGGGAGTCACAGCTATTTCTCCTACCCCAGGTTTACTGAGTCAGCCCCGGCACCGCAGGCCCCAAGCAAATAGCCTCAGATGGGGCAGCCTGCAGCGAGGAAATGCCTGGACGGCTATCTAGGGTCCACATCTCACAAAGGAAAAACAAACCTGGCTAAAGGCTCCCTTGCTGTGACGCAGCAAGAGTTTGTGGTCCCTCAAAGCCAGCTGGAACCACCTGGCTCCCGAGCCACGAAGCTTCCCTGATAACCTACTGCTGTGCAGTGCTCCACAGGGCACCATCGTGCTGGCCACGAAGGCAAGCCTCAGGCCGAACTCCTCAGAAACGCTCTGGTGTGCGGCACGGCCAGCTCCACCACGCTGCCCTGAGCCCTCCCCCTCCCGGAAGGTCCCACTTATCGCTGTACCACAACAACCCCTCCGTCACTCCCCCAGGCATGGAGCACAACTCACGTTAGCAAAACAGACTCTCTCTTTATCTCAATAACTCTGTGTTTCCTCCCACAGGTTTTTTTTTTTAATTTTATTTTTAATTTGTTTTGTCTTTATGACAGCTGTCAACTTAGCAGAGGACAATACCAACAGCATCTCCTTTCTTCTCTGCCTTCTCACCATGGCCAGCAATAGAGATCCTGTGGGAACAACAGTAACACCTCACCCAATCTGGCAGTTTTGCCCGGCACGGTACTATGGCCAAATGTACCAATGTTCCCAGTGGTTTTCCTGCTTAAGTACCTCCACAAGGCTCTTGTCATCCTTCCTTTTGGATAAATCCACTCAGATTTGGACATCTTCTATATACTTCTTAAGAGTGGCTGTTTCAGGAGTCACTATGGATCCATACTTTGCGCTCCTTAGCAGTACCTGAAGGCTGTGGGGACGGCTGCACAGGGTATAGCATCCAGCCTGCTTCATGCCTAAGGCACTTTTCAGGTGCTGAAGATTTAATCCTCACGCCATGCCAACAGAATACTCTACTTTAGGCCACAGGGAACATCTAGAATCATGCCGATGAAAGTTGATGGTAGATGCCTAAAATATAAGCTTTGGTGATCTGACTCGCATAGATATTTATACAGGCTCTCCAGGCCTTTCCCAAAGCGCACAGAGTTCAGTCTGGTGCAACCTATGAAGACTGCTCTGGGACCAATTTCATTTTTCATTGTTCATAAGTCTTGAGTAGGAGACTAGAAGTTTTGGGAGAGGGACCTCTTATTTGGCTGTAGGCTGTAGGCATGTTTGTTCTACAGAAACAGAAGCCGGGACACACACGATGTGTCCTCCCAAAGGGAGGCAGTCAGATACGGCCCCTTCCTTTTTTTTTTTTTTGCAAATGCCACAAGAGCCTCCGCTGCTCCCCAGACAGTCCTGAGTGAAGGCAATTCATCTTGCAAGGAAAGGCCAGCAGGTTCACCGACCTAACTAATAGGCATGCTACAGGAACCCTAGAATGTGTACAGACAACAGCCTTTTCAATTTCAGGTAAATGCACGTGCCTCTGTTTGGGATTTCCTACCCACTGTATTCTCCTGCCAAATTAAAGGCGTTACCCTTTGCCCACCTTTGGTGGGATTTAAGTCCATACATCCTACATCACTGTAGCTGTCCACAGTAAGTCTAATTTTGTTCCCTGGCTATCTCTGCTAAAATCAGGACAGAACTTACACAAATATAAAATGGAGGCGTGCAGGAGCAGTTTTCTCCTTTGCTTTGTACAAAGCTACCAGCAGTTGTGATAGAAACAGAGCAACCAGGTTCAGTGGCCAACAAAAAAAGACCAGGAAGGAGATAAAGTGTTACCTACCCTGAGTACCACCAATATCTGTATTTTTTTAAATTTTCAGCTGTCATTACGATTTCAGTAGTAGACTGGCAATATTCAGGGTCTGATTTACATTTATTATGGAGATGAACGTTACTAAAAACAAGCACAGCAGGAGCGTATTGCTCTTTCGCTTTTGGTTTTTTGATAAGCCATTGCCATTGTGAAATCTATCCAACTGCTCATGAAACTCTGGCAAACTGAAACTGGATCCTTTTGCCCGAGCCCCATAACACAGAACCTTGTGCCAGATGACTGTATTTCTTGCATGCGTAAAATTCGCTTCAATCAGTTGACAGAAGGTTTGGGGTTTTCCAAATGCTGTGAACCTGGTTGAGATTATTGAAATCCTCAACTATAGGAGTGTTGGGTTACTGTTCTTTTAAAGCATGCTTCCTCTGACAACAAAATGTAATTAAGGAGGCCATCGCTGTCATGTTACGGTCTCTTTTTAGAAGGTCTGGAAGAATGTAAAAAGGGCATAGCAAAAGTTGCTTAACCTTCCTAGAAATAAATGTCTCTAACATTTTTACATCTTCTCTTTGGTCCACATTGGTCACAATGATGAAACAATTTAAAGGAGAAAAGGTCACGGCAAAGCAGTGAACTTTATATGCTCTTCAGTGCAATAAAAGTTTTTTAATGTATTAGCATGGGAAAGGCATGCCTAGCAATATGAGAGAAGAGGATGGATTTCAGATTCTCAGTAGACTGTTAGAGAAGAAAGGGTTTGGGTATCTGTGTGAATCAAACACCAAAAAAAATGAAACACTTGCAAATTTTCCATCTTATCTATTTTCAGCAAAAGGAAGAAAAACTAGGTTCAACCCTTCCATTCAATATTCGACACACATGCAGTGTCATGGAAAACCAGCTACCTCACTTCCAACACACGTGCTGTACTGAGGGTAGGTTCAAAAATTGGCATGGTTAAAATTGCCTCTAATTTGTACCAGCACCCACAGGCAAAAAAGATAAATTTGATCAGGAAGATTATTTTAGGCTCTATCTTGAAAATTAAAATCAGACCTAATTTTTTATCATATGTATTTGCTGGTTTGCTTATGTGCAGCCAGGGTATTCAGGAAAATTCTTAAATCATCTCCAAGTTATTCAGAAAGCACCACTTGCTAGAAAATTCACCTTTCCTCCCTTGTTCTCATGCTGCCAACGCAAACACAACTCCTTCTAGTAATGCAAATGTCAAACCTTTCAAATTTTTTCGTCTATTAAAGCCAAAGATTCACAACACCAACTGATTCTAAAAATTGCACTAAATCAGTGAAGAACGAAATATATTGTACTATGTGACCAAACAAAATCACTCTGAACTTTGAGTCCTGAATATTCAAAACTGCCATGAGTAAACTGTAACCAAGAAGAATCCATTATAATAATTTGAAAAATGAAAACTTGAGAAAGTTGTATCTGTTTGTGAACAATTCATGAGCACAGAATGAGGCACAATTCACGGAATGAATTATTCTTTGTGAATTATTGGCCCAGTATTATCCTCGTAACCAATGAGACACATGATTTACATTTCTTTTACAGGCGATAGTAGCTAATTGATGTCCTGGTGTGATATGGAATGAAGCACAGTCATATAAATAAATTGTTTCCTAAATTCTTCACAAAAACACATTAATATCTTAGACACCATGCAATTGTATGCAGTGAACACTGCTAAGACAGTAATCGTGTCATCAAGAGTTAATTTATTCTCAGCAAGTCCATGTAATGCAGATATTAATCTCCCGGAGCACTCACTGTTGTTCAGGGTTAAAACATTCACAGTTTCTGAAACATAAACAAGTCTCACATACGCAGCTGTTCCCGAGCAGCCAAACCGAGCTGCTGCTCGATGAGGAGTTGTCACTTAGCTGCCTTCTTAGAAGAACGAGCAAAGAATTTCAGAACACAAAGGGAAGGTGAGCTTGTTCATATTTTCAGAGATGTTTCTGCTACCTATAGGTTGCAGCTAGCGAGTTACGGATGCAGACGAATTCTTAAAAAGTGAGCAATGGGACTCTTGGCAAGCAGCAGGGCTACATGCAAGACTTGGAAGACTCAGAAGAAACGCTCTTTTGAGAAGACAGTTTGAATGTAAACATGACTAAAAAAACCCAATTCACTTCCTAAATCCATCTTGCTGTGTATTACCTTAGTTCGCCATCATACAATTAAAAACTGAGAGAACACACACACCAGAACAAAGCTAATGCTTACGCAGAGCTAGCTGTTGGCGCGCTTCTCCAGGCAGCCAGAAGCGGGACACAGACAGGGCCACCACTGCGATAACACCAAAATGACCCTGGCCACATCCAGCGCACGAGGGGACCAGAAGTAGCCTCTGCAGAGGTGGCCACCACAAACCCTACATACCTTCAGTCCTCCAAAGTACGGGCAGGGTAAGCCCACCGGCCCCGTCTCTCACGCAGCTGTGTGCCGGGCAGGAGGAGCGCTGGATCTGGCCCTTCATTCTCCATGCTGCTGCCTCCGGGGAAAGCTGCGAATGAGAAAATTTGTTACACTTCCCTGAGGTGGGTTTTTTTCCTTCCTTTCTTTCTTTCTTTTTCTCCAGTTGGCTGCCTTTAATGTGGGCTCAGCACAACCGCTTGATGATATCTTCATCAACCATTTGAAAGCTCTGGGTCAGAAGCTCTGAGATTTGAAGGTAGAACTGCGCTAATTGGCTGAATGGCCCTTTTGACCATAGTCAATTTCTACTAATTAGAAAAAAGAATAATTAGCTAATGTTGGTGAAGAGCTTTGAAGATGAATAAGCTATGGGGAAAGCACTAGGCATTATTACTGGGAAAACAGTTTGATCCTTTTTTAAATTTGTATTTAAGTAGCTCAAAGTGATTATAAATGGACCAAATGTAATGGCTAACCACCATAAGATTAATACAATGTCTTTGGGGAAATTACAGTTTATATTATACAATTAAATATTATACAATCGCTTTATTTTAAGGACTCCTCCTTGGAATTTTCTATTTAGTTCCGGTCAGTATGCTTTTTATATGTCATTTAATCCTTCCTCATACCCAACTAATTTGTACAGATAAATTATAATTACTATATAATAATAATGTCAATGGTTAGACAAGTAAATGTGAGCCTGCACCTGAGAAATACCATATTATAAAACAGTCGAATATAAATGACTCAAGCACGTTGGTTTCCATTCACCGGATGCTTTCGCTGCTTATAACCCTTTTCAGGACAGCACTGTAAACACCTTCACGGAGTGGATGTGATGGGCCACATCCTAAGCTGGTTAGCTCAGCACAGCCCCGCTCCTTATCACAGCCTAAAGCCAGAGTTAGCCCTCCTTGAAATGGCACAAAAATGGCAAAGCAAAAGATGAAGCTCTCCTTTCTTCTCGCTGAATTCTGGCAGTATTTGATATGTAAACTTATATTTGTATAAGCTTCTTTTCTTTGTAAAAATAGCACGGTGCGCACTATCCAGGACTGAAACGTTGCTGGGGCCCCAAGCGAGAGTACTCTGTTTGGACAAAAATATTCCCTTCGTTTCCAGCTCCTGTAAGAAAGGCCCATCTTTTGCCTTACCACTAGTACAGAGCCTGTTCCCATCTGGGTATGCTTCCAGGTACTTTAGCTCCAGCAGCACCACCAGAATTCCAGCGTGAGTAACACGCCATACTTCTCCCGCAGGAAGGACTGTACTTTGGCTTACCAAACCTGCCACTCCTCAGAGACACCTCTGTAGCATGAGGTACATGTTTGCACGTATTAATGTATGTTGCTTTTCTCCCCTCCCTTTTAAAACCGCCACTCAGAAATAATTTAGCCCCTGTTAGCTGGAATGATAAATGGAAGATATATTTGGCAACCTTCATACCTGGTTTCCTTCTTGGCCCCTCCTCCTGCTTGTAAAATTCAAGATGAAATTACCATCCCACTGTCATTACTATTCCATTGCCAAAAACCATCTGGATAGTTTATATATGGGCTAGAGGAAAGAAAGGAGTAATATAAGCTTTGGATTTCTATGTTGATTCCTACCCTGCTTTATAGATACATGATGCAAAACCCCCGGGTCTGATAACATACCATTTTGTGCAGGAGTAAACTAAACGAGGTGTCAGGATGTGAAGCATCAAGACTTAAGCATCTTTTGGCATCTCAAGTTCAAATAAAAGTAAGAGGAATGTAGCTTCTTTCTGAGATGGATATGTTGGATTGATCTGCTGTGCTGTGTGGGCTTCAGAAACAAAAAAACAGTCTCTGTCTTCTGCATGTGGCAATAAAAACTAACGATGTTCTTTGTAAGAAAAAGGAGTTGTCCAGTTGGCTGCTGGNTGCCACTCCTCAGAGACACCTCTGTAGCATGAGGTACATGTTTGCACGTATTAATGTATGTTGCTTTTCTCCCCTCCCTTTTAAAACCGCCACTCAGAAATAATTTAGCCCCTGTTAGCTGGAATGATAAATGGAAGATATATTTGGCAACCTTCATACCTGGTTTCCTTCTTGGCCCCTCCTCCTGCTTGTAAAATTCAAGATGAAATTACCATCCCACTGTCATTACTATTCCATTGCCAAAAACCATCTGGATAGTTTATATATGGGCTAGAGGAAAGAAAGGAGTAATATAAGCTTTGGATTTCTATGTTGATTCCTACCCTGCTTTATAGATACATGATGCAAAACCCCCGGGTCTGATAACATACCATTTTGTGCAGGAGTAAACTAAACGAGGTGTCAGGATGTGAAGCATCAAGACTTAAGCATCTTTTGGCATCTCAGGTTCAAATAAAAGTAAGAGGAATGTAGCTTCTTTCTGAGATGGATATGTTGGATTGATCTGCTGTGCTGTGTGGGCTTCAGAAACAAAAAAAACAGTCTCTGTCTTCTGCATGTGGCAATAAAAACTAACGATGTTCTTTGTAAGAAAAAGGAGTTATCCAGTGTACTTGGCTGCTGGGTGACCTACTGTCCATTGGACTATTGAACTGGTCTTTAAGATGCCTTCTTGAAGTGGGGAAAAGAATATTAATATATATCCGTATGCATATGAATATATGTGTCAATATATATATACTGTGTATTAATACTTTGTTTGTGTTTTTAAAAAAGGAACAAGTTGTAGGTAAGCTCAGAAACAAGTATTTTCAGCCAAAATCTGCCCCAAGCCTTGAACAGATGATTATAACTTTAGAGAAGGCTGACAGTCTGCCAGGCAAAGCAAGTCAAATCACAGGGGATGAGCACGAAGAACCTGTTGTTCTCACAAACCCAAAGTTTAGTTTCAAGGAACTGCAACCATGACAAATCATGAGTTTGTGGATGTCAGTACACCAGGGATGGGACGTTCTCGTGTACTACCGGTCCCCAGGGCATGGGAAGTCCAGAGGGAAGGTACCTGAGTGACATTTTAGCTTTCATGTCAAAACGGAGGACAGTGAGCAGCTGTGTGGCTGTGTGGACGGAGCCCTGCGTTTCCTTAGCAGTTCTGCTGTCCATCCTCCCAACTTCTGCTGTGGGTCTGGGCAGTGAACTCTTTCAAAGGAGCAGGACCGGAATACTGTAATGAAAAACCATCAGGTAAAAGCCGCTTATTTTCCCAAATAACCAAGGTTTTCTCTGTTTTTTTCCCCAGACATTTATTCTTATCCCGCTCTGTAATAATAGCTAGAAAATGACATACCCGTAGCTCCCTAACATAAAAATAGCAACAAAAGAGAGTGATACTCCAAACCAGTCTACTAGGAACAAGTCTTTTCTTAGAAGTAGGAAAAAAGCCTACAAAACAGACGAAGCATGTGAATTAACTAGCGCCAGTGTTTCCAAAACCACTGAAAGCAAAGGAAGATCCAAGAAAACACTGATATTTATATATCTGGGGTTTTCTATCAGATCTTGCAATGTGACAACAACACATGTCAGTGTCAGCACAGGTCCTGCTGGCAACACCTTGAAAACTGTGTGGAGGTATAGAAAATAAACAGCACTAGCTGTGATTTCCGCGATAAAATACGAATGTAAGGAAAGCCTCTTGGGATCCATAATCTGGAATTGTCACGGGATACAGATTGTCTGTCTTTCTGATAAAAGATGTCAGTTCCTTTTCTGGGTTTTAAACAGAAAGAAGCACTTGTGATTATTAGGCTGGCTGTATACCATGAGGTCTGTTGACAGAATCACTACACGCAGTGTATGTGTCTGCTTCACCCATCAATGTTCCTAAAATTTCTGTATCCAAAGAACAGCGCAGCCCAGTCTCGGCCATAGAAAACCCAATTCCCTGACTCCAGAATTCCTAATTTCCCCTAGTACAGACAGTGGAACAAGACTAAAATTTCCTGGTATCTACACAGATCAAAAAGCTTCCACTAGGTTATCCCACATTAGGCATTCATAATTTTAAAAAGCAGCTAATTAATTAAGCTTGATGAAAGATCAGGTGGTTGTTGCCATTTTGTAGAGCTGGAAGCTCACGCTGTGAGGTGCACAACGTTTCGCCAGGGAAGGACGCACACCCTGAGCTAGCACAGCTTCACATCCGCTGTGGGACGTTCCGCCTGAAGGGGAGCCCAAGCTGCAATACGCTGCCTTTAACACTAATCAAGAAGAGATGCATCCCGCACTGAGAATTATTACATTCAAGTACCTTTAATACTCCAAAGAAGGCCAAAACCTGAAATATTGACCTTTCTGCTGCCAACATCAACTCTGCTGCCAACCCAGTGAATGGAGAAATAAACCCTAAACAAAACAGGCTTGTTGCTCATCGTTAATTTTAAAGCACAGGACTGAACAACATTTTTCCAAGTGCCAGTAATAAAGCAGAACCCACATGAGCTCTCTGAAAACAAGTCTCTGGGTTGAATCAGCAGCAGCTCTTGTTTTGCGCGCCACAGCCTGGCTGGTGAAGATTCCCCTGGTTTGCACAGCAAACACCGGGACCTTCTGTGAATCCCTACTGAAGATGACCAGTGGGACCACGTGTTTGGAGACATCACTCCAAAGCTTTAAAGGGCTCTTCTCAGAGCACTGTGGTGGGAGTGAATGGATTTGTCACTGTGGGTGAATCTGATGCTCTCCTACCGTCAGACATCCTGCAAAAGCAAAGAGGGACACCAAATATGTTCTTTTCTTGTCTGATGTTTGCCCAACTGAAATTGCACAGGTCTCAACCACTCCACTCCCCAGATTTCCTAATGCCCTCAACCCAGTATAAACTAGGTTGGTCTCCAGTTTCTTACACAAAACCAACCGCATGTGCAAACAGTGAAATCCAGAGCGTCACACACTGACCCAGTGAGTCATCCGTTTCTGCACTAACTTCAGGTGTACATCACCACCACAGGAACGTGACTGGTTTCCCTCCTGCACTAGTTATAACCCAGACTAATTCTGCTCAGATCAGTGGCACTGCACCTGGGTATCCAAGACAAAGAGAGCTTTTATCCCTCAGCATTACAACTGGAAGGCTGAAAGCATGGATTTCGGTATTAAATTCTTCCAAAACACCATTCCCACCCACGCCGCTGTTTGTGACTCACATTTGCTTCACTACCAAGTGTGGGAGAAGTGCCTCAGCCCTGCCTGTTCACCTTAATGCTCCTCCTGTGGTTGTTTCCCCTGCCCACAAGGTCAATGCGTCATCTACCAATGGTAATGCAGACACCCATGAAGCCCATGCTTACCCTGACGTACAGACCCCTTCCAGACTGCCACATGGCGACGTGATCATCCAAAAATTCTTCCTCATTCTCTTTATGACTGGAACGGTCATCCAGAAATAGAAAAAACACCGTGTCCGTAACCACCACCTGCCTTCTACTGCAGACCACCAGTACGAGGACACAGCAAAGAGAGAGGAAACTCAACCATAAGTGGAGACTCGCTGACACTGAATAATAAAAACCCTACAGTTTACACCCACTGCAAGGGCAAAAAGAAGAGTTAGAGCTTGTGAAAATATATCTCCTGTAAAGCTGCCAATGATAGTGTCACTGACAGCTTCAGCTTATTAGCCACGCAAACAATGTTCATGCAAATCAGAGCTACGCAGCGTTTAAAAAAATATCCCTGCTATCATGAATCGATATTCATGATATTTCTTAACCTGTGTCCTCCTCTCTCTCCCCTACATCTCCACCCACTTCTGAACTTTTCTCTCACCCCTTCCCTAGAGCATACCAGCTAAATGCTCAGCATGTAATCTATGCTGATGAGCAAGTAATTTTATTAATTAATCCAGGAAGCTGGGTATTGCAATATTTTTCAGGCAATTTCTTTCATCAGAAGCCTGGCTTTCCGTTCATTTTCTGCATGCGTGTAATGGCAGTGGAGCATAGGGGAATACGGTGAAGAGGCAAGGCGGCTTCATTGGAGAGTGGGTCCTTGTTGTCCAAAGCAAGCAGCTCCCAACAGCCAGATCCAAAGCACTGAAATCAAAAGAAATACTCTTTTTTCATTGACTTCAGTGGGCTTTGGATCAAATCCGTAAGCTTTAGTAACTCTGCCGTGTTATAAAACTCAGGTTTGCAGAATCAGAGTGAGTGAATAACCAATGCTCACTCCCACTTTCATATTTGCCCTACTCTGATAAAAACATCACGTCACGTGATTTTTTTTTCTGTTTATTTTTCTTTTTTCTTCTTTTTTGAAAATACATTCTGATTATGCCAAAAGGGCAAATGGCCAGTTTAACTGACTTGAGCCTTTGATCCTCATGAGTTACTTGTCTCTTCAGCAAGGTTCTCATTTGAAGTGCTTTCAGCACCTGATTTATTAACAGTCGGGTGGAGTTAGGCTGTTTTGCAATTCCTGAGAAGCTGATAATAAATCTGATGCTCGTATCACAGGTGGTGCTGATATTTTAGCTGGATTGCAAAAAAGTTCATAAACTGAAACAAATGTTCCTATATTGATGCTTCCATCCTGGAGTCCAGAAAGGGACTCGTGTTGTCCATTCTGGTGGACATTTTGCCTTTCATAGATTTCCTCTCTGATTACTCTACAATTCAATCTTTTAAATGTCTTCTCTTCATACTATACTCATAAATTTTATTTTAATAAAAATAGGTGTCTAACAGGCATAAACAAAAAAATGCCAAAAACCCCTTAATTCTTTTTCAAACCTTTTGCACATTTTGTTTAAACCAGATGTTTCCCCGACTTGTCATTGTGATGAAAGGAAACCCAATACCCCCTCTGCTTTCCAGTGCAGAGCTGCAGAAACAGGGAATGACAGAGGAAGAGCAAGAACCATCTTAACTGGGAGGTGATTATTACAGCTAGAAGAGGAAGAGCAAGGACACATGCTGCTGGTGGGAGCTCATGCATTTGAACATTCTTGTTACCTTTTTCTCACACTCTAAAATAATTTTAAAGACTGCATCTGTGTGATTCAATACTCCAGAGCTGAAACAAAGTCAAATAAACTCCACCCACCTGTTAGGCAACATTCTGCAAATCCAGTATTAATGTCACGTTCCTAATTATATTTCACTTCTCCTGTTACATTTTTGCTATGATCCTGTCTTCACTGAAAGCAGCTTTCATCTTAAACACAGTTTTTCTCTCTCTCAACTCCTCATTTACCCACCCCAACCACCATTCATTATGCGCAGCCGGGTAATAGTTCCGATTTTCATGGATAATCTTACTCCCAAATCATTTACAGTAAAATATTAATTCCATGTTTGCTTTCAGGCTGACTCATCCTCGACTCTCTCAAGCTATGCTTAGTTTATAAAGCCATCACAAATGGTATGATACACTCGAACAAGAGCTGAGAGCCTTGTAAAGCTACTTTACTGCCTGGAACAAGGCAAAAATTATTTCTCCTTCAACAAATTGCCATGTTGCCTTCAAGATGAAGGCAATGTGAGGCAAAAGAGACAATGTAAATAATCAATAACTATTTCATTCCTTTATCCAGAAGGTGTCTTCTGCCTGGTCAATGCAAAAACTGGATCCTCCACAGATCCAGCTGCTCATTCAGCAAAGGATACAAGCCTGTGCTTAAAATTATGTAGCTGCTAAAAGGCTCTTATATATAAATAAATCAGGTATTTATCAGGAGAAGACTTCCGATACGTTGACAGTCCCATATTATGCATTTCAAAAGGGTCTTTTCCTTTTAGGGCGCCGGTGATTTCTTTCTCCAATACCACTCTCCTATTATTTTGAGAGTAAATACACCACAAACGCAGGAGCAAGACGCATGACTGATGTGAAACATCACTCTTCTTGAGGAAGCAGAGTCCCCGTTTGCAACTTTTCCCACTCTTTTGTCCTGTCTTTGTCCCATACTATACCCATGGAATCAAGAAAAATAGCTATATTGCTTTCCTCTTTGGATAAACAGTGGTGCATGGATGTGCTTTTAATGTGAAACACAAGCTTTGTTGTGAAGGCACGGGATCATTTTCTAAGCATGATGTTTAAATGGAAAATAGAGCGCTTGGGAAAACCAGTCCAAATTCCCTTCCCCAGTTGTAGCCTGCTGATGTAGAATTCAGACTTAAACAGGGAAGGAGACCTCCTCCTGCACTGCAGACATAAATCTTTTCACAGCATTGCTGGAAAGGGCTCTGTGGCTTACATAGGTGAGACAGATGTGAGGAAACACAGGGGGATTTGCTATGGGAGAGCTTGTCCCGTTTCCTGCCTGCAAAAATATAACACTTGAAGCTGATGGGCATCTTACTGCACAGATGGCAATGAAACCATTACGTTCTCCTTCCACGCTCAACTCCTGCATGCCAGAAACGCAGGAAGAGATAGGATCGCCCAGTATATGCTGCTTTAAATTTCCTTCTACTCAGTCTTTCTTGGTTTGGTTTGGTTTGGTTTTGCTTTGGTAGCCAAATGCATCTCCATGGATAGTTAAGATACTGAAGGCATTTCCTAACATTGAGCTCCTCTCTTCTTAGCACTAAGCCATAGCTAAACCTCTTCTCTCCACTTTGCAAAGCTGCATGTAGCTGAGGGTTTGAGAAATCTTAAATCTTATTCTCGCTAATCACTAATGGGTTCCAGGCTAAGAATGTCAGTCTCACTGATTTGCAAAAATTTTACCTTACACCAGCGATTTACTCCCCAGCTGTCATCATCTTGTTACCCAGGAGCTGCATGAATCTATTATAGCTGTTCTCAGAAGCGGGAAATTTGTGCCTCTGTATCAACGCCCAGATGCCAAAATAAGGCCAAAGTGTTCTCAACGAGCGAACCGCGCTTGCATCTGCAGATCTGGGACCAGCCAGCCTTTCCAGAACAAGTCAGTGCAGCCCCTGACCCGTTGCGACTGGCACCTACCTTTTACAGCTGCAAGGGACCAAGGCTGCAGGCAAAGATTATTCAGATAAGCATGTCCTGGCTGCAGCCCGAGCAGAGCTGCAGGGATGTGACACAGGAGTTACCACGGCACTTACCTCCCACCCTGGGCTCTCCTGTGCAGGGAGAAAGCCTCTGGGGACCAGCTAATCTGGCTCGAGGACGGATTCGCACCAACAGAGCAGGAGCCAGCAATCCAGAATGAAAACGTACACCTCCTCCTTACCCTGCCTGCTTGTGCTGATGTAAATGCCGGCCCTGGAACATCGGTGACCTAACGCTTTCCACGCACTGCTACCCAGCTGGGGACACGAAGGCAGCTTTGCCTGAAATTCCAGCTGGATTCACCAACTCCAAACGCTACTGTCTTTTCTAGAAGGGAGTTTTAGTTATGTGATTTTCCCTGTTTTGTTAACAGTTGTAAAGAGAAGCGGCAACGCTTGGAAGTATTTGAGAGCTGACATGACAGAATGCAACAGCCTTTCAGTGTCTCAGTGGTCGGCTGTGTAAATTAGTAGCTTGACCATTTTACAAATGTATATTATTTACCCAGCAGATGCTGTTACGGTCTCTTGTGTAAATTCATAATTAGACTATGTACTGCTTTGTGAAACTCCTTTAATAACAAAGGTGCCACTGGGTGCTGAAATAATTAAATCAGCCCATTTGAAACAACACTAGTTCGCCACTTTGACTTGGGCGATATAATATTACACATTCCTGTAAAAACAGCCCGAGAAATTGAGAATGATCAGCTACAAAAGATCAGATACAAGGGATAATGTTACCCATTCAGTAGCTTTGGGTTTGGCATGAGTCTAGTGTCACAGTTGAAAAAGTTGCAGCCAACATACCAACAGCACAGACAAAGAACAGATGATCCATCTCCTCTGCCATCTATCATGCGCAGCATTGCCAACTCCAGGGCTTTACCAGCACTGACATTTAAAACAAAGTATGTGTCAACCATATTAAATAATATACCAAGCTGTGGGTTATTAAGTGTGGGGTAATTTGACCACAGCAATTAAACTGAGATTAAAGAATGATAAAGGCAACGTTATATGCACTGTTCAGTGGGGTTTTTGGAACATATGGAGTCCTGAATATTTCCAAGTGTGAAAGCCACATCAGATATTAAGGCGCATGTCAGTCGCAATCAACATCCTATCCTCCTCCTGCGCCCTCCCTCCTCCCCTTCCCCCGTGAGATGACGCTTTCAAATGGCAATAGTTTTCATTCTGCATATATTCAACCAAGGAAACATCTTCCGACTTGTGTCTCCAGACTGCAGCCCAAGGGACGTGTTCGCAAAGCAATGGTTTAACATGGCAGCACACTAAAAACGCGTGATTTGTCAGATTTTTGTAAGGCAGCAGTGAGTGAGTAATCCATGGACAGTCACTCTGCACACAGGCCACAGACTCGCAGGCAAACAGTTAATTTGCAGACCAATAAGTGTAGCGAAGTATCCACTCTTTCCTCCTCAAAGGGTTTTGTGATTGGAGTCTAATGGGGAATTTGCACATAACCATCTTCTCCGCACACATGAAAGCAACTGTATTCAGTCCAGTCAAGTTAAATCCACAGAAAACTAACTAAAGGGCACAAGGCAGCTCATCACCAATCTGTTCTCACATCATGTCTGCAGGCATTTCCCCTTCCAACAGGGTGGCCAGACAGAGAAGCAGTCAAGACCCCGGGTCCACAACAGCCAACAAAAGGGGCATTGGAAAATCAGGATCAGAATTTCCTATGTACGGCCATATTCCTGGAAGTATTTTATTATTTAGAAGAAAAGACAAAACTTGTAATTGAAGGTGAACTCTCATTCCCAAATTACACAGGTACCAAGCATGCCATGAAAATGTCCTCAGGTAGCTGGGGAACAGACTTGCTCAGCAATTGCAGTAAGCGGGGGTCAATTATAACGCACCGAGCTTTAACGTGCACAAATAAAAATCCTAATAAAACGATTGAAGCTCATAATCCATTTATAAACAATGTCTCTTAGGATGATCCTGATGGAGAGAGCCACCTCGGTGCTCCTCATAAATACCTTAGCCTTCCCTCTTTAATATTTCCAGGTGGCTGCCTTTGGGACATCTTTGAAAATTTCAAGTAAACAACATTTCTCTAGTATTTGCTCACCTCAAACCAGAACAATTCAGGTATAGTAAACGGAGGCTTTTGAATATCCATCTGTATTTTAAAAGCCATCTTTCCCAGGAAAAAAAACAACAACACAGCAGAATGGTAAAGAAAATTTAAAAACTAGCTACAGCATTAAAGAAAAATAAAGCAACATTCTAGCAAAACATGCAGAGAAATATATACATTGAGATAAGAGAACCTCCATTTAGAAATGTCAAAAGAACTCTTAAAATATTCCCAGGACTCACTGAAACATAAATGAGAAAGAAAAATTAAAGTCCTCTGGAAATGACTGGATATTAAACAGTCCACAGTCCACAATTGCTAAAAAAAAAAATAAAAAAATGCAACATACCCAGACCTGATAGGATACTGACATTACTAAAAATGTAAACAGCTTACCTCTTATTTGAAGGCCTTTATACATATTAAAAAGAAGGCAATTCTTGCATACCTTTCCCCACTTGCTTATCTGTAAGCACATAAGTAGCTCTGTTGCAATAAATGAGGCTGCTCATATTCTTAAAGACGAGCACATATTTCATTCAAAAGGAAAAGGAAAACGCGGAGAAAAAGGAAAAGCTTTTTGAAACACGGGAGATAGCTCCATTGCAGTGATCCCAAAGGAAGTAACTGTCAAGACAAGCCCAGCCTCTGCACTAAAAACAATTTTAAAAAGTTAATAACTGTTAAAATTATAGATTTGTATGGTTTTATGTCCTTATTCAATGCATAGCACAAAATGTATGCCCTCCGCATTCCATCTCTCTTGTTATTTTCATTGTCTTTCAATGTTACATTCATATAATTCTTTTTCTAGTGATATCCATTTAATCTTCTGAATTTAACTTCTCTTCTCTGGATCTTTGAATACATCCCCAATAGTACACACCACTCTATTATCCCCAAATGGAATTTCCAACAACCTATAAATTTGCTTTAAAAGAGATGATCCTAATGTGGAATAAATTGTATTTACCCCTACCAAAGACAAAATTTTATTCTAAGAGCACAAGGCCCAGAATGCAGTGGCCACGGAGACCTCTGCAGTCTGAGTCAGAGAACCAGACAAATTTTTCATCTTCTGAAAGTTTCTCCTGGGTTAGGCCACCGCATGAATCTACTGTGATGCAACGAGTATTATTAATAAGGCATCAATCATGACATAGACCGTCTCAAAAGAAAAAACAAACAGAAGAAATGGTCTCAGAAGTGAAGTTGACTCCTCGTCATTCAGAAGAACTTCTGAAGCCTCCAGGGATGTCCAAGCCCTAGTGCTGGTCCTAGACCGCTCTACAACACCCAGGCCACCTCAGGGCCACAACAGCCAAACCAACAAGGGCATATTACATGGTACTGGCTTTCTGCTTGTCTGCTGCGTAATGGGCTCAAAGTTGCCCAAAGGGCAGCTCTTTCAAGACCTGGGCAGCAATTTTATTCTGCTCTGTTACAAACTATTTGTCCACCCTTGACATTTGCCATTAGCACTAGTATGGACACACATTTTTTTCTCATTATTTATTGTTTCTATGCCCACAGACCATGAGAATTAAATAGAATAAACCAGACTTTTAAACACTGGACTCAAAAAAGCCTTCTCTCTACTATAATAACAAATGCCAAATTTCATAGCACCTTCTTTTTAATAACTGAGCTATAAACCTCTCAATAATGAGTCTTGTAACGGAAACGCTAAGCCTCTCTTTACTGCTGTGGCCTGAACTTGCTGCTATAATCAGCTATTTTTATCAGTTAGTTGATTACACCTTAGAAAAATGACTGCTGGCAGCACAAGTCCTCTTTCATTAGAGACACTCTTAAATACTCCATTGTGATATTATAACTGAGAACTAAAAGAAAGAAGACTGAAAGAAAGAGTGAAAAAAAGAGTAAAACTAAGGGGTGAGGGGAAGGAAGAGAGAAATATGTGCAATGGATGACAATCTCCTGACTTGTCCTTTCCAGCTCTCACTAGCAATGCAAAAGGCTGCTTAACGTGCAGCCCCTGCTCAGGCAGGGTTGGGTTTGGCCCTGGGATCTCTCTGCCACCTAGCCAGTGTCCTGTGCCACCCTGGAAATGTCAGCAGCTTTTGGGCTCTCCTGGGGTCACCTTGAAGTCCTGAGCTCAGCAGGTTGAAGTCTACCATCGCCATTACAGGCATTATAAGTTTTCCTTCGTGTTCTAGAAACCTTGTGGATTCCTGGTCATCTCTGAGGGCTTTTTCTTCTCCCTGGTTTCCCCAAAGACTTCAGCTGGCATGTGCTCACCCAGTGTATTGAGCCTGCAGGTTCCTAAAGCTTCCTGTGACCCAGTTTGAGATATAAGTGGTATTTATTACATACCAGTTTAGCCAATATAGTTTGCTCCCTTTCCTAAACAAGTCATGAGTTTCTTTTACTGTTTTGACTGTGTCCATGGCATGTTGAAAGCCTACATGATTTCCTGCATAAATAGTGTCTAACTAACATCCACCTGTGTTCTCTAGAAAAGCAGAAGAGGACACAGGAAAAATGTCAGTAGCTGGTCTTTTTCTGAAAGATCTTTCAGAAACAGAAGGTGCAATACAAACCAGAAATATTGTACCTATTTTCTTCCCTTTAAATAGTAAACCTAAAACCTTTAAAACGTTGTATTAAAATACCATTAAGAGTATTATCTGTGCAGGTGCAGCTACATACTGAGTGTCCCAAGGACACACTGGCATGTTCTCTATCCTTACGTTAGTCAGTGGGAGCTGGTGCCATTTCTACAAAAATCCTGCATTTCAACAAGCACTTTCACTTAAGAGCAATTTTATGATGCTGCTCAACAGTGAGATAGGATAAAGGGAATCCATAAGGCACTTACAATACACTGTATGACTAATGATTGAAATGTGCAGACATAATCCTTTGACCTTGAAAAAAGTACAAGTAAAGTATTTGTAAATATAACTATGAAGGGCACATGGTTGCACAGTGATGACAAATACTAAACATGCAAAATGAAGGACGTTAGAAGAGAGGGTTTTGCATGTGCAGAAATTGTATGTTGCTCTCCTTGCTAGCATCCCAGGCAGCATCTGCATATGCAGTCAATCATGTCTTTGTTTATACAGACACATTACAATTACATTCAAGTTTTCCTAACTCTTCCACATTTAAATGAGAACCATAACGTTGACCGTAAGATAGAGCCAAATGCTGTCCTGTAAGGTGAGAAAACATAAATCCTGTGGATCTTGTTTTGGCTACAAGATGAGGAGGCACTAATTACATGACTTTATAACCCTAATCTCTCGAGAATACTTTTTAGCACTGTTCCCTCAAAAACTTCAGGATTTGGCCCACTCTCCCTCCAAACTTCTTCGAAATCCTAGACTCTTTTGTGATCCTTCACTGTGGGGAACTTCCTCCTGACTTGAGCAGAGCTGAGAGTAGACCCAAAGCAAACTCAGTCCTCAGCCTTTGCATACTGATCGCACTGCATTTCTTCCAGTCTTCAGGGACCAAAAGCTAGCAAGACCCATACCCTCTAAAGACAAGCACTCATCTTCCTGAAGGACTTTGTTCCGCTTTTGTACCCCAAAGATGCTGGGAAAGTAGGAAAGAACACTAAAAAAGACAAGAAGTAGAAATGAGATGACCGGTTTATGTATTCACTCTCTACCAAATTCCCTGCCCCAGGTCTCTAATCCCCTCAGGAAAGACCTCAAGAAATATTTCTGCCAGGAAACACGTCTTCATGAGAGGGGAATGAGCTTTTCACACACCCACACTGACAGAATACATATTTGTGTGGTTGCCCCTCTGGCAGAGTACCAATTTGGCACAGGTTTGGAAAAAAAAAAAAAAAAAAAGGAAGGGAGGGGGAGAAAAGTAAAAGGCATTTTTCTTGCAAATAATAGAGTAAATTAATCAATGATATACGAAGGTCTATGCAAAAGAGCTTTCAGCAAGATGCATGTTGCATCCTTAGTCAGGCAGCGACACAAGTTTGGACGAAGGTGAGCCATCTGCGAAGGTGAGCCATCGCCTCAGAGTTTCACAGTAAAAATGAGCATCACATCCTTAGCCACAAGGCAAGTATATCACAGGTGTATTCCAGGGCAAGAGCACTGGAGCAGAGAAAAGAATAGCATCACTCTTAAACAAAGCTTTTGTGGTTACAGAACACTTACAAGAGCTTTCATAAAACTGCACCAGTTTTTTTAAGCTGAAAAAGTCTCCTCCATGGTGTTGTGGAACAGCAATTCCCACAAGTGACAGAAGTATAGCCACTATCTTCTTTTTTCCCTTTTTTTTTTTGTGATAGCTTTAATTTGCTTGTTCTTTATGTTCATTGGCAGCCCTGCTAAAATGTATCTTTACAACCTATTGTCTTAGGTAAGATTATATCAACAGTTCCAGATGGACCACTTTTAAAAATAAATTCTGCTTTCCCTTATCATTGACAGGAATCACATTTACATATTCTCCTGGTGGAACTGATAATGCACCAGATGATTAATGTGCCTCGATGTACTGATACCTGTAGACTGTTTGATCAATGTCTCGCAAAGAAAGTGTCTTTCATTCAGTATGCTCAGAGTCCAAAAACACCCTGTGATTAATGTAACTAAATGTTTGGGGTCAGCTGAAGCTACAGTTCCTGTTCCCGATTCAATATCAAACTAAAGATAGGTCACAGGAGAGTGGATTAGTCATGTGAAGAAAAAGTCTGAGCGTGCAACTTCAAACTATCTCCTTAAGGGAAGCTACAGAAGAGTTCTAGCATTTTTTAGTTACTACTACAGTCATCGGCACCGTTTTTCACCTCATTGTTAAACAGAACAGCCCAACACGCTAAGCCTTTTAATGCCAGGATATTTTCAGTATAAAAATAAGTGGGTTTGATTCAGTCCTTGGCATTGAAGTTTGGATTTATTCAGATTTATTTATTACAGTTAGTGAACCATGAAAATCCAAGTCTCTGAAGTTATTCCCCAAAGAAGGCACTTCTTACACTTGGAAGATAACAAAATGTCTAACGAACACTAGACCTTTTCCTAGTTTTACTTGATCAGCTGGAGTTACACTGACTTCTTCTGCTTGTTCTTACAACAGCTGTTTGGTGTCTCATTAAAAATAGATGGGAGATACAGGAAGCATGGGGACTTGCTGAGGGATGGCTTTCGCTTCCACTCATACTCACTTACTCTTCCCCTCAGATGTGTAGGAGGCATGAGAGCCATTCAGCCAATGAGGGGAAACATCTCCTCTTGCCACCCTGCCAGCTCTTTTCCCATCTTTGTCTCATTCCAGCCACATCCCTGACTAGGAGGCAAGAAAGTAGGCTAAGGAAAGAGACTTAGATGTACCCTGTCAGTGAGGTCCCTACATGGGGAACATGTTTCCATCCTGTAAACACAAATGAGTAAATGCCATTTACACTAACGCTATGTCCTTTTGGTGACTCGTGTTCTCGAGCTTTTAAATAAGACCTCCGTAACACCAGCCGAGGACTGTTTCCTGAGACTGACTCATACATGACCAAAACCTCTCTGCTACCAGACCAGGAGAAAGTGAATTGCTGGGCTCCTGTGGAGAAGATGGCACATGAAAAAATAAACCATAATTCTATACCAGTAAATATGCCAGGAGACAGAAAGAAGGAAGAAGGTGTCCCTGCCCATGGCAGGGGGGTTGGAACTAGATGATCTTTAAGTTCCCTTCCAACCCAAACCATTCTATGAAGAAATCATCACATTTTTCTAATCCTGACACAATAATTTATCTCTTAATTAAACAATAAGCTATGTTGAAACAGAGTTAGGGCTGAACTGTACCTACCCTCTATGCAAACATGCTTGGGAAGAGACACAACGGAGAGAGCCCTTCCTCTCCTCCTGTGCGCTCACCCAGGGAACAGAGAGATCTGGTTCCACTGCCTTTGCTCCCTCCACCAGGTCCAGCCTGTGGTCTGCAGGGCAGAGCTGACCTTGGGGACAATTCCCTCCAGCCCACCCCACCCCATTTTCTGTCATGGGCACACCATCGGTGAAAGTGGAAGTGACAGCTGATGTCACTGTAGCACCCCAAAAGCCCAACAGGTGAATCATCTGACCACCCTTCCCCCACCACAGAGACAATGCCTTGTCAGCATGCAGGACGTAGCCTGAACTTTATATCCAGCCCCACTGATCCAAAAACTTCTTCCTATGCCATGCTGCCTACATTGAGTTGCTATTGAGTTGCCTCTTTTGTGGCCAGGCTTCACAAGGCAATTAGTGACAGAGGAGAGACATCATCTCACATGCAACATCTGGCAGAAAAGAAAGAAACAGCAAGATCCGCCCCGAAAATTGCTGGTGTACAACAATCTTAGAGACCACACTGATCTCAAGAGTAACGCAATAAAGGAGCAGGTAAGGAAATATATTACTCGGGAACTGTCACTCCTCTCCACACGTCCTCAGAACCGCCTAAGATACCACTACAAGTGTAGCCTGGGCCCCAAATTCCTGTCTTGCAAATGAGCATCTCTGCCAAAGCAAAACCCAGCTCGCAACTTGCTGAAATTCCCAAGTGACAAGGGCTTCAGCCGCTGACTCTTCTGAGCAGCTGATACATTCGCATATCGTATAAAGGAAGATGACAAGCCTGGTAACAAGTTTACGCTCGTGAAATGTAATCAGCTTCAGCAGCATCATTTCTGACTTTCCTTACAGCAAACAAAGGTTTCTGGGCCACGTCTTGAACCCCGCTGCAGTGACGCACAGGACATCCATTACCCTCTTGCTAACGTTTTCTTTAAACACAGCTTAATATGCCACTTCGTAATTGTACTGTGGACTTACAGCATTATAACTGACGATAGCTTTCAACTTAAAGAAACTGTAAGAGGCTCTGAGGTTGTATTTATTATTCAAGAAATACTCAAGACTAATAAACGTATCCTTAATACTAATACAACTGCAAAAGTTAATGCATGAAAAATAACTATTATGAAAAGTATTATCGATAATTTTAGGAATAACGTACATGCATAATGAATGAATTTTGCCCAGGGGTAATAGCTTGCATCTTGGCCTGATTTAGTATGGAGAAACTCTGCATTATAATGAAAGGCAGAATTATCACATAGTATAACTGCTAGCTTTATCACTGCTTGGTAGGATCCTAAAACTGTCATCAAAATGCTAAAATTACACTCACTTAAATGATCTCTATAATACAAAACTATGTGCATGTGGATTTATTGCCCTCAGAATAATGTGAACAACTTCACCATCGCTGATTTGTAAAACGTTAATTATTCTGCTATAAAGATATACATCAAAATAAAACAAGATGGCACTTTAAAAGAGGGTAGGCTTGAGGAAGAGACTTTACCAATCATGCTGTCTTGATTTTAAGCACGGATGAAATGATTTATTTGTCATTTGAAAGGTTTGGGGGTTTCCTATTTAATTTCTCGGGTATTTTTGTAAATGACACTGGCTTAGGCCACTAAAGCATAAAGGATTTTTCATTTCTGAGAACTAGATTTGATTTGGGTTTTTTTTAAATGCCACAGTAAGAAGTTAAATGTGACTTCCTTGCTTTGAGAAGTTCAAGTTATACAGTACAATCGATCCCTGAGGAATGACTTAAGAGTGTATCTCTCTTAAGAGAGTAACTCTGTCTGCACGTACCCAAATCAAATGGAATAATAAAATGGAGTTGCTTTATAGACAGAATAAATGTATTGGGAAAATAAGTGAATGTTATGTACACACTGTTATATTTGTTTACTGTAGACAATATATGCTCAGCACAGAAAATTACAACTCTAGCGAGGTTCTGCTACTATGCTAGAGATTTTATTGCACATCGCCAGTAAATCTGCTTTTCATCATCAAATACCATTTAATTGCATACAATGAGAGTCTTATTAATGCACAATATAGCAATGTTTTAAATTATATGGGCCCATAATGGATTACATAAAATACGAACACTGTGTTGTTCATCAAAACCTTTCTCCTTGTACTTCCCAGTCTGACCAACATTATTTAATTAAAACTATTTGTTAGAAAGAATAAGTCTAACCTAGCCCTACCTTTAGAGAGGCTTCAACGTAGCCTTTAAGGCCCTGGTTCTGCAAGGATCCCTCTACCCTTTCACATTTCATTAGGTTTTTAAGATTTTCACACTCGTAATTCAGTGAACACAAACATCTGCAGATATCAAGACCAGAACACTAAGTGCCTTCCTCCATCTTGTGTTTTAACAAATTGATTTAAGTAATTTTGTACTGTTGACAAACCTATAATGCAATATATATAAAGTGCTGGGGAACTGGGCAACGAGGCACACGTATGTGTGTATGGTTTGCTTGTTTAGTAGCAACAAAATAATAATAAAATGAAAATAAGTTGATGGGAGTTTTCACATTACCGACCTCAGTAAAATCCTGAAGAAAAAGTCAATCTGATAGAATATTGCTAATTATTTATTGGTTGTTATTATTATAACTTCGTGGAACCCTCAGATGTATTTGCAGGGCACCTGATCCAGAGGCCACAAAGTTCTCTAGTTTTTTCACCAGCTTCAAGGGATTTTCACCTCTCTGCCTTACTTTTATTGGACTAGGGCTACCGTGAATCCATTAATAGGTTGTAAACTGCTCCTCAACTCCAGCCTACTCTAAGTAGAATTCACCTAATATCCTCTAACAGGAAATATTTCAGCTTCAAAATGAACTCAGTTCTGTTGCAACTCATTAGAAATGCTATCCTTTTTCATGAAATGCTGAATTCTATAAAATCCAACTACACTTCGCTTTAAAAAAAAAAGGAAAAAAGATAAGCATCTCTGCTGTATTCATCTCAGGCAAATTAGTTTCTTCAAAAACACATGAGTCTATTGGGAGAAACACTTGGAAATGATTGCCGAAGAGGAAGGTTGCGTGGGGTACATCTTCTAAGACATTGAAGAATGGAAGCAAATGGGAGTGAATGAACAAATTAATGATTAAGGAAGATTTTTTTTTATTTATTTATTCTGGAAGCTCTGTCCAGCTTGGCCTCCCAGGTTCGAGCAATCTTTCACTGTCAACATATGCCACGAGATTGATTCAATTAAGATTAGCGGCACTAGAGAAAAAAAGTGGCACGGTTTACTTTTGATTAGTATTGTCTTTCCTCCCATCTCACAGTGGCTCTGACCCCTACAACCAAGATAGTTTAAATATATTAGATGATGAAAGTAAATCATTTGTCCAGTATGTATAAGCACAAGAGGAAACAAGCTTAATCGCCACTTATATTTTAGATGCTTTTATATCTTCCTAAGGATTCTCCTTTCTATTTCACAGATTGAATTTAATTTACTTACGATTAACTCTTACTCATATCTAAAACAGTGACAATGGTACAGTGCTAGAAAAAAGGGGCAGGGTACTGAATACAGTTTACTGCATGAAATAGTGTAATTCCCAACATAATTACCTTCGAAGGTGGATTAGTTTCTATCCCTCCTGCATCTGAAGTGCTTTAAGAATATATAAAGGACACTTAGTTCCCATATCACACATTAGCAGGTAGATTACATTTGAAAATTAGCTAGATATTCAGGGTGTTCATCTCGCTGCTGTCACTGGCATGGCCTACTTTTTCTGCTGGTACAAATGGGATAAACTGTCTTGAAAACAATAGAACCAGACATACTCACAGTAGATGAAAATTTGACTGAAAGCCTGGGTTTTTTTCCTCACATGAGAATGAAGACGGAAGCTAATTCTCATGTTATCCATTCTAGAGAAAAATGTTATGGCATTTTTTCTATTTTTCACAGTCTCCGAGGACATCGAAAGATGAAATAACTTAAAACAGACAGGTATCCTAGGCTTCATGGAAACACAGATAATAATAGGTAAAGGAACATCATTTGCTAGTGTGGTTAAGTTTTTGCCATTGTATAAAAAGGCTTTACTTAGTTCAACAGAATATACCATAAATTTAGTACACAGTGTACATATGTACAGTGCCTTTACATTTCTAGAGCTATCTCTAAATCACAGGTTAACTAATACATCGATTTTAGTTAAAAACAAACAGAAAGAACAAAATCTCACCTCTATCATAACACAAAACCTCTGCAGGCCAGTATTAACAAACAGTAGCTTTTAGGAACCGCAAAGGCCTGATTCTGACGCAGCAGGGAAGTTTCTCCTGATTCACGCTAAGATTTCAATCATGGCACAAAGGTTTACTTAGTAAAAGGTACTTATTTGCGCTCTCAGTGTTTTATAGCAACATACATAAATCACAAGTTCTTTTCCTGAGATACCTGGGGCAGGATCCTTGTCTGGATCCTGGCCAAATAATACTGGTCGAGGGTTGATGGGTAAAGGACACGAACACAGCCTTTTATCTTTGCCCCAAATTCATATTCCAAAGCAGTCTCAGCAGTGAGTGTAATGAAATCAGAAGTCTCAGTTCGGTCCCTAGTGGCATTAGTTCACATTATAAAATCATTACACATCATTTGACAATGTTGTGCACTGTTAGCATAGAGAAGAACTTGTTCTGTGTCTCTGGGGGGGGCGGTCCCCACAGAAAAGATCAGGTTTGTGTGTGATGAGGAGGTGCGGCGAGGAGTGCAGCTGGCTGGTTGATAATGAGCACTTTGATGTTTAGCGTTTTTAGTCCCTTAACACTCATCAAGACCAATATTTGTCAGAATACAAAGAGGGAAAAAAGTCAAATTGTTGTTTTCTAAAAGGGCAACTGAGTAACATTTACCTAGTACAAGTTTAAAGGGAAATTCAGATGTTGGAAAATACATGGAATCTATTAAAACACCTTTGTCTATTGCTATTCAAAACATCTTTGACTATTGCTATGCTGGAACTTCAATGTAGAAATGCGGAGGTTTTCCTATTTCTTTTCTTTTTTTCCCTTTTAAAGGCAGATTTACAGCATAACATCTGATCTCATACACTCGTCACCATGATACTCTCCAAAGGCCCTGAAAGACAATGGATCCTTCCAAGTCAAGCAAAAAGAGTGAATGTTTGCAGATTTGGTGTCTCACTACACATCCGGGGCTATAGGACAACACAGACAGAACACGCCTTGGTCCACAGGCTCGCCAGCAGACAGCAGGCTGTTTGTAGCCCACTTACACAGCATATAACAGCATAGCCTTAATTACTAGGAAAGAATCCTGTCTTTAATTGTAGTTGAAGAACTAAGTCTCTTTGCAGGCCACGGAGCATGTACTTTCTCAAGTGAGATGAGCTGCAATCGTAATTGGAATATAAAGAAGCAAGGACAAATCACTAAGCAGTTATTTAGCTCTGCAGTTTCAGTTAAAAGCTACGTTGCCTTTTCAGTCATGGAAAAACCACCATTCCCAAGAGCATGGCTAGAATGATCTGGACAGCTGTTAGAAAACCCCATCCCCAGGGGTCACCTGGAGCACCATGACGGCAGAAACCAAGGATGGTAAAGTCAGGCAAAGCCGGATGGAAGCCATCAATTAGCTATAACGTGAGCACTTTCTCATGTGTTGGTCCCATGACAACCTAACTGATGCAAGCCAGGACCAGTGTTGTCCTGTCTAAGCCACGCGCTCCCGTCCTGTGCCTCGCTGCTCCTCCGGTGGGATGAACTGGCTCAGCATGGGGTTAGGCACAAGCCAGGGCCGGGACCATGCTGGGGAAAGAGGAGAAGAGAGAGGAGCACAGCAGCCCTACCTGGACAGGTCTAACACAGCAGAACCACGGCCTTACTAACCCATGTATTGTACAACCTTGGCTCTGGCCTACCATAAGCGCTGCAGCAATTTAAGCGATTTAGAGTAGACTGCAAGGCCTGTTGGCACATTCCTTGACAGAACAGAGGACTTTGGGTTGGAATCTCAGTGGTAGCCATCAGCCTGGGGCCCACAAAAGCCTTCGCTCAGGCCTTGAACACCGTTAGCTTCTGGATTAGGAGGCATTTTCATTAAGCAAGTTGCACTTCCTTCTGTGTCATCCAGTTCTCAACTTCTCATTTTATTTGGGCTTTTGCCTCATTTTCATTATTTTCTCTGAAAATAACGTGCCACTGTTCACTTTTAAGACTAATGTTCTGATACAGTCTCACTTTCTGAACTGATACAGTCTTCCGTCTCTGAACAGCCTGGGTTTGAAGTAGAGCACCACTTCCACTGATACAATAAAATCAGGAGGCCTCCCAATACTGGACGTGCTTTAGGTAACTATAAGCAGGTTTGTCCACTGTTCATTTCAGTGTAAATATTTTCAATACAAAATTAGGGAAAGATAGTAAAGAAATTATTCTTCCAAGCCTCTAAATGTTTCTGCTTTAAATTGCTTCTCCGGCAGCTGTAGTTTAGGGGGTGGGGGGGCAGACGGGTCCTGGAGATATCTGGCTTCATTCACCATTCACTCTTAAATGGTGTAACAGTTTTATGGCCTTTCCCTAATGATCACCCATTGTGTAGTGGATTGCCAATCAAGGATCACTTAATGACAAAACAGAATAATTTAACCCCTATTCAAATGACAATGCCCAGAATTGCCCACGAAAATGGCTTGACACAACAGAGTGGTACAGAAAGTTTTTCAGCTGAATGAGGTAAATAACATTAACAAGCTATTATCCCATAGCTCGTCCTCGCTGGTTACAAAAGACTGACCTTTGAACTTTGAACTTTTTCTTTGACTGATCGCGACCATTATAACATTTGTGTTAGTCATTTAAAACTGCAGGTGTAGCCACTTACAATACCTAATAAAATGTGTGGGCTTCAAGGGAGGAGAAACTCGGGCTCGCAGGAACAAAACCGCAAGAATTAGCAAGGGCATTTCAAAAGGATTAATGTCCCGTAATTCTCTGGCAGCAATGACAGGCCTGACAAAGTACGGCGCTTTGCTTCCCGTGTCCCACTGAGGACAACTTCTGTCAACTTCTGGAGCCACCGCTGGAGCTGGGCACCTCTGGCCACAGCTGGCTGGGAGCGCTCCCTCCGCCTTCCCCCTGCCCGGCCGCCTGCGGGGTGAGCGTTTCGGAGGCTGACGCTCACCAACCACCTGGTTCTAAGGTTACTTTGGAAAATGTCGCTTGGGTTGCTAAATCATGTAGTTAGTCTTAAAAATTAATAAATAAATAAAATTAACATTGTACTGCTGTATGGAAGTACCACCAAGAAACAAGCGCACATTCACAGTGTGCTCATCCAGTCAGGGAAAGTCAACAGTGTCACTTCATTTAGATGACCGATCACAAGCTTATGAAAAAGATGAAATGAAGCGGATGAGCATGATGGCAAGAGACAGGCAATGATGGGCAGGGGGTCTGTAAGTACCTGCCATTTCAGTGGAACTTCTTGGAACAGACTTAGGAAGACAGAGGATGTATTTTCAACTCAGATACTACTCCCAAGGACCTGCAATAGGCCAATGGGTGTTTTAGGAGGCACACAGAAATTAAAATTAGTGAATGCATCGGTGTTTTTAAACCACAGGCTGGGGTTTATTGAGCTGACACAAGTGTACAAGGCAACTGCTCTGCACCCCTTTCCATGTCCTGGAAAGAGACCAGAAAGACAACTCGTGTAGCACCAACAACACGTGCCACGCAGTTCCAGGGCAGCAAAGGAAGCACCTTGCAGCTTCCCTGGGATCTTTACACTTTTTTTTTCCTTTTAATTGAAACCAATTAAAGGTAAGTGCACTAATAAGTAGATGTTATTAATTTTGATTTGAAATGTTTAAATAGAATCACTTCTGTCATTTTATGACTCTCGTGTTTACTTCCTAAGCACAATCAAATGATCTGATGTCACTGTTTTTCACAGAAGGTGAATTTAAGAGGCAAATCAGTACAACACAATCACTTATTGGAACCAGATTTTAAATTTGCACAGTACTTACAAGACTCGCCTTATAAGAACAGGCGCAATATCTTTTGATTTATTTAGACACTCAGAAATAAGCCACCTACATTCCAGATCAAAGTTTCAAAATTATGATCAATTCAGTGAGAAAAACATGCACAATGTATTTGTGTAGTAATAAATTTAAAGAAATTTGAACATGGTTGTAGATATACTGCAATTACCAAAAGAAGGCAAGTTGATCAAATAAATTTTTCACTTTGAATCATTCATGCAGCTCTATTTTAAATAATTGAAATAATGACTTTAGTACTGTTTTGAGTTGAAAATAATATCTAATAATGTAATAAAATTTTAGATAATTAGCATGTAACAGGAGCTAATTTAGTGTAAGAAAAAATTGTAAAGTAGATAAATAAAAAATTATTATGAATGGCCACTGAACAGCACTAACCTTGAGAGGAATTTGGGAATTCTAAACCTATATTGTTTCAAAAAAACCTTTTTTTGTGCCATCTTTTCTAATGATGCCTCACCAAAGCAGACTGCAAAAATTTATTTGATCAACTTGCCTTCTTTTGGTAATTGCAGTATATCTACAACCATGTTCACCTCATAAAAAAGGGTGCAATGATCAGCTCTCTTGAGTAGTTACTACAGTCACATGTATGTAAGCATTATGAAAAAAAACCCAAGACTTCATGCCTAATAACCAACCAGATAAGTCCTGAAGACCCAATCATGGAAACCCAAGCCAGAATTGGAGATTGAGTTCCTGTCTTGTTAAATAAACAGTAATTCAAATTAAACCATCTCTCTGCAGTGTCAGAATGGATGGCCCTGGGATCCAAAAGGGGATCACAGCAGACCTGCCCTTTTTATTCACCACTTTAAGTAAGGGACTAGTCAGGAGTGTCCAAAAGTCTAAGAATTCTCAGCAGGTTATCAGAATGAGGTGGTCTTTCCCATGAAAAAAGACACAAATCCACCTTCATGACAAACACATTTCTGGGACATTCAGTAGAGGTGATATAGGAAGAGGGAAAGATACATTTTTTTGAGGGGGAAGAAACTGGACGTGTGTTCCCAGGCAGGCACATCACTGCCTCTGCGCTTCCTCTGCATGGAGAAAATATTGCCCCATCAGAGCTACACAGGGCAGCTGGGCCTGGCACAGTTTGAGGCAGAACCTCCCAGCCACAATCCAGTTAGCAAATGTGGACCTTGCTAACGTACTTCACACCTTGATGAAGAGAACAGAGGAGAAAAAAAAACTATAATGCAATTGCAGTGTTGACTGATTCAAGATCAATCACTTCCCGTAGTTTCTGGTGCAAACGCATCGAGCTCCAGTAAGGAATGAAATCCCACACCCACCATTTTCTTCCATTTTTTGTTAGCTGTCTTATGTTTAAAGTAAAACACATCCACACAATCCACTAGAAATAATTACACATCTTACCGAATAGGTTGGATACTCCAAATAATTGCCTACAGTGGCCCTGATATAACTAGCAAAGAGCTAAGGGAAAAGGACAAAAAAAGTTTTTAAAGAAACCTATACTTATTCTACAGGCAGACATCACCTCAGTTGTCAGTTTTGGAATAGATATATTGGACACATCAATACACATACCATGTACATTGAAGTACTAATTTCTTTTAGGCAAATGAATCGAAAAAGAAGTTTAGGGAAATACCAAATATTCAAAATCATTTGAAGCCCCCAGCTTCATTACGAGACATGCACAAACCACTCTCTCCATTTTCCCAGAATCCCCTGTTAGGGGTTACTTAAACTATCTGGTGTCAACCACAAACACCACCCGTGAAGCCCCACGGTGTGATGTTCCAGCTTACTGCAGGGTGAAGACGCATATCGCCGCATACACATCTGACATCGTCTTATCTCAGGCCTTTTGCTGTTGACATTTGTCACCGGTTCAAAACTTATTATAGCCACCATCTCCGTTTAAATTTACAGATACCTTTTAATTAGGGGGGGGAAGATGTTTATCTCCTCCAAGCAGTGCCTGGGTTTCAAGCCCTGGATTATCTTCGGTGTGAAATTTAGGCTGACAAGAATCAACCGCTTCCCACGCCAGCCGGGGAGCGGGAGCGAGCGGTCCCGGTGCCGGTGGCCGGAGGGCCGTAGGGCGCCGCTGCCTAACGAGGGCCCCGCTTAAACAAGTGTGCAGAGCACATCTGTCCGGGCTCCGGAGCCGGGTCTGTGTGACCAATTCAGCGTCTGAGAGTCAAATTAATGGTAAAGAGTTAATTGTGAGTAAACAATGCCACATTAAGGAGCAGTAAACACAGCAGTAGGGACTGAAAGACTGAGTATTCAATCGCAGATGTGGCTGCTTGGGTGCTTTCATTAATGACCTCCCCCGTCTGTACCTTACGACTGTGCTTTCGGCACTGTCAGTCATGTAAACGCCCCGCTGCCTCTGCGACACCCCCTCCAAGCCACAAGCCACCCGCTGGCCACTCGCACGGCCCCGGCCCGGCCAGCCGGCCTCTGCGGCAAGGGACCGCGGGACACTGCCCGCCACCGGCCCCGCACGCCCGGGCAGGGATGGAGGTGGAAGCATCAGCTCCAGGAACTCGATCAGACAGCAGCAAGAGTTTGCTAAACACCCCTATCTTTTTTTTTTTTTAATAATACTGACACGTCTCTTTCTTTAAAATTGCTGACTAAATGTGTATGTTGCGCACCCACAAACACACAGATCTGGGCAGCATGTGCACAGATAACTTGGGAACATCTTTACCCAGACTCTGACTGCCCTTGAGTAAGTTGACTCAACTTTGTGGAGCTAAACCCGAGGGAGTCAGAGCAGTTACTACCATCACCACTGTGTCTTAGTTTCCTCCTTCACAAAATGGGAAGGGTCCCGATTCACGTGAGCAAGAGGCTGTAGGGACGATCTGCAGATCCTGTGAAACAGTAAAACACACACACACACAAGCTGAATAAAGTATATGAGGGTAGATACAGAATTCTTGTTCATCATTTTGTTTCTGTTTTCCCTTTACTCCGATTCTCATTGCTTATTGATTTTTGTTTCCAGCTGACGTACGAGCAACAGCCTATATTAAGACAACAGCATCAGTAAAGTCAACATTTCAGAAATCTGCTGTTTGATGATGCACCTTTACCCCTCCAAGAAACGCCTTAGGAAATGCAACCTCTCCTGAAGGGGGACTAGTACTAGGTGGGTGGGCTTCAAAAAATGCTTCTCTGCATGATGTCCAGTAGGAGAATCCCTTTCAAAAACAATGAGATGGATGAGCTGTCATCAACCCATTTCATACCCTGCTTTGCAGGACACTCATAAAATGGGCAAAGGACACTTCTGGTTTGTTCAACACAAGATAGAAATGCACGAAAGGTGATTGACATCATGAAACTGGAAGTGTGGTAAACTCCTTTAAACATGCACTTCTGGAAGCACTGATCTACTGGAATAACTCAGTCGTGTGTATCCTCCAGTTGCTGAAAGACTAACTGCCACTTTAAAACAATTGAAATCCCTATATATTGTGAGTATAAGCTTTTAATTAATTTGCCATATTACATGTATCAACAGCTAGACAGAACTGGAGCTTAACAGCAATTTATCTTCAATCTGGTTTTGAAGCCAACATAAATATTTCTTCATTTCACCCTGCTTTTGACTCACTATATAAGTAGAAGCAAAAGGGCCCAAACCACTGCTGGCATTAACGTCACAAAAGGTGCAACCTGGTTTAAATCAGTGACACTGACTCTCGTGCCAGCAATGAACTGGGATCCCTGTCTTCGCTTGTGGCACTCTACAATTAAAAGAATTTGACGTATGAATAATTATGAATGAACTCATGAGACTCTCCTTCTCACATGAAATGACACAGGCAACAGGCTTGCATGGATCTGAGGCTGCGTTTCAGCTGCTAGGCAGAGACCTTCTCCCTTTCTGGTTAAGGACAATGAACTGTGCTCTCTCACCAAAGCTGCATGCACTGTGTAAACCCCACACAAAGGTTCCCACCAAAGTGCTTCCACTTCTCCTGAATCCACAGCAGAACAGGAGCCTCTGCTCTGTGCAGACAGCAGCTCCCTCTCACAACACAAGCCATGGTGGGGGTAAGGCTCCAGCTGGGCTTCTCCTCCTCCATGAGAAAGACACTGTCACCAATGTTATTAGCGGTGCAAATGAACAGAGAGAATTAAAAACAAGACAAAAAACAACAACAAACCATGCCACAAAAAAAAAAACCAAAACACGTGAGGGATAAAGGACTTCCCTGTTTATTCTGCCCAGAATTATTCTGTTGGGATTGTCACCAAGAATATCACCAGGGCTTTGTGCTGGTGAACACAGGCACCACCTACTCGCTTGGCCATTGCATCAGCATTACACAAACAGGGCTCCTAGCCTAGGCTTGATGTGAGAGGGTAAACGAGGAATTCCCTCTGTCTTTTGCCATTCAGCCTCGCACGAGTATTAATAAGGCAAATCTCCAAAATCCAGACACTCAAACCTGAGAAATGGTTCCAGGAGGGCAGAAATCTTCAACAGAGGCTCAGGTGAAGAGAGAGACAACCTTCCCGCGACAGCCGGTCCATATTTGTATTCTCCAGTTTATCCGGTCTTCCTCTGATTATTTCATTAGCTCCTCACTTTTTAATGAGCGTAATCCCACAACTCCCCAAGCACGCCCACTACACAGCCTGTCCCTAGAAATTATCTCCCTCTGCCTCTTACAAAAGCTCTCTCACAAACAAACAGACTGCTCCACGCCGTACACACATATCCATGTAACTAACACAATTTGCCAATTTGCCAAAGGGCAAAAAACTCTAAGCTGCCTTTATTTGCCTCGCTGCTGAGTGATCTCAGCCCCAGTGACTAAGAGTCAAGCAGCGAGCTGTGGGGAGATGCCACGCTGCAGCTAAACTCACCTCAGCTGCAAGCAGCAGAGCTGCCATCTTGCTAATCAGCTTTAATTTAGCTGTCTCACAGCTTCATAAGTAAATAAAGACTTACTTAGTGTCAGAAATATCAGTATTTAACCGTAGAGTTTAAAAAGTATGGTAATTAAAAGAGTGCCACAAGTCACAGCTCTGCGCAATCCTAACAGATTGTAGGGTTTGCCTTTTTGAACCTCTCAGCACGTTTAGAAACTTGAGTAAAACAACAAAAGGTGTTAATAGCTTTAAGGGGAGCACCATGCTGATAGATTACCCATTATGGTTATCCACTCACAGCGAAATGGCAAATAGGTTTGATCAATTCGATTTTAATGTAAAGTGGAACTTGAAAAAAACAGCAATGAGCAAAGAGAAGACCTTTTGTTGCTAATGTGTCTGAAAAAAAAGCACTTAATTGAGGTCATAATAATATTAGCAGTTATCACCATCAATAATTCAGCCTTATTTATTACTACACGGTAAAGTTCTGTCAAACAGGAGTCGTTCGGGCTTTGTTATACATGTTAACACGAAGCTAGCTGTTGGATGATTGGTATGTATTTCACCAGCTGCTCAAAACCGCGGGATAGCAAGAACTAATGATACTCTTTCTTGGTCCTTGCATTACACAATAGATAATTTGCTGTATGCAGAAATATACATTACAAATATAATAGTCCCACATAAAGTATGCGTAATAAAAAAAGCATTATATCTGAAACAGTGACTGACTAATCTTGCCTGAGCTATCTGTCATAAGGAAAACAATTTCAATTCCCGCATGATTTAGTACTCCTACAGCAGGAGAAACATAAATTCTGCCTCTTCACACAGTTCTAGTCACCTGTGATTAGTTATCTTTAAAAAATCTAAACGAACGTATAATTGTACAATTATAGATGCTAACTCCAGTGTTAAAATTTAAAATGTATTAGTCTCGTAAAATGCCTCATTAATCTCTGGGTCTTAAAGGACATACTTGTCCGGTAATGAGCCAAATGCAGGAAATATGTGTGTGATGGTGGATGGGGGAATATTAGCTCCCAAGTATTTTTTTTTTTAACCTTAGCATCATTTTATTCCTACACTATCTGTTTACCAAACACAAAGAAGTTGTCAGCGACAAAGTCAGTCGTAGTTCTCTGGTCATTAACTATGGAAATAAGCTGTTTTGAAGAGATTAGTTTTTCCTTATACACGATATTCATGGATTTATAACAGCTATATAATTACTGACTGGAACTGCAACCAGGACGGCTGGGCAGGAGTATTGATCTCTCCCTGTCTGCTAATGACCGCTTCTCCCCTGCGCTGATGGCAGGAAGCCTTCTATTAGGTTTTTACCTCCTTCCTTAAGGAACAAAAAAAAAAAAAA